>WITN01000220.1:0-117417 GCA_015025155.1 Lactarius quietus
GGATGACTGACTGCTTGTCAAACTTGTCCAGGACTGAAATTGTGCGAACTACATCGTCAAATGAGTGTGGGAGCGCCCTGATGATTGCCATAGCAGCCAGCTCATCATACAGGTTGTCCAGAGTGAAGGAAGTGGGGGAAAGCGACTTTATGGCCCTAATCTGCTCATCCACCTTGTTAATGAGTGAATCTAGGGACTCTGAGTCGTCCTTCTGAGTGGAAAGGAGTGTGTGTGTTACGTGCAAGCTGCACGTGAGCCTGACTTAGGCTGCACAAATGTAAACGCGGTGACTTAGCAAGATCTGGACTCTAGCTCGAAGGCAGAGTATCGCCTCAACGCTCGAAGGCGGAGTTGTTGATGATGAACCTTGTTTGTGTCGCGACCCCGAAGGATGAGAGAAAGAGAGAACACGACTTGGATAGAACGTGAGAAGTGTACAAGAAATCCAAGCTATCGACCACAACAGTCGATAGCTTCCTTATATAGTACCCTACTGCAGCCCGCCTTCGTCAGCGAGACCGCCACTACTACTACTACTACTCCCTGCTGTGTAATCGTCCACGTCTGCTCAGTAATCATACAGTAATCGCCTCAGTCATCTCATCAGTAATCGTCCATGTATTGGTAAGTATTAGAGAGCGACTCGTCATCTCCCTTACCATGCTCAACCCGCTGTGTTTCTAGACTCTCTCCCGACGTCCCCTGAGTTATGGGTTAGGTCAGCTACATACTATGACCTGGGACGTTACATCACCCCCTTCACAAGGGTGAGCGCCCTCGCTCCACTACCCAATTGGGCACCGCCGTTAGTCCGACATCAGTCTCGTGCTCGTCCCGTATCCTCAGAATGGCGTGAGCCCTACCCAGTCGTTTCGCCGAGTGTCGCGAGCGGTCAACGTGGACGAAGATATCGTCCTCGAGTTTCTTGATGGCCGCTTCCAGCTCCTTGATGACCTCCTGGGACGCGCGGTAGCGCCTCACTTCGGCGGCCAGGGAGATATCTCCCAGCCTTGCAAGGGCTTCGTCTACCTGGCGTCGTCCCCGGAAGTCAGCGCGAAGGTATTGTAAATCTTCGCGAGAGTACTCAGCTGCGGGCCCCATGTCCCGACATGGCTCGGCGTGTATGTCTCCTCGGTATATTGGCGAGGCCCTCCCCATCGTTCCGAAGACTTCTGGGTTGTCAAGCATCCTTACCCGCACATAACGAGCGGGGATGCGACGCCCCTCATGTTCGATCACCATGGGTACCCAGTTCATCCCGTTGTTGAGGACGAAGCCGCTGGGGGTAGGCGATAGGGTACGGATAGGGCGCCTCGGCGCATCCGCTCGGCGCGTATGGATGGGTGAGGTATCGCGTGCTTCAGCGTATGATGGTAGCCCTCGCATGGCGTACCCTTCCTCCGCAGTCGGTCCGTAGATGACAGCAACCGCAGGTGCTCGTTCTTCGTCATCCATGGTTTCTGGGGCAACGTCCGTGACGTCTTCTTCGTTGTCGAATCGGGGGGGAATGCGCATGGGAGCGCAGTGACAGTAGTCTTGGGGGTTATCGCATCTTGTACAGATGATGTTGGCATCGTGATATGAGCCGTTGGAGGACTCATCGCTGTTGTAGTGGTCGACGGCGGTAGTGGATGTGATGGCGGTGGAGGACTGGAGGATACTTGCCGCAGTAGCCTCTGTATCCTCATCCGTCTCTCCCTCGGCGTCATCTTCGTTACTTGGTCCAACCGCCATGAGGTCATCACCTCCTTCAACAACCCGTAGTCCCTCCTCATCCGTCTCCACTCTTCCGCTTGCGGGTGTGGGGAATCGCCGGCGAGCCTCGGCCAGGTCCCGCTCTCGTTGTTCTCGGTCTTGTTCTGCGACTGCTCGGACGTGCTCAATTGCGGAGCAGAAGGGATCGTCCACGTTGTTGTTGGAGTCGTATGTGGTGAGCTCGTCGACAGGAGGGAAGTCGAGGTTGATGATGGTGAGTGGGACATTAGTCATTGTAGTGGGGGTTGGTGTCTTTGCTCGTCTGGCCATCGCTGTTTTTATGTGAATTTCGGCGTCTGGATTGGCCCGCTTGAACTTCCTTATCTCTGCTTCCGCATGAACGTCGTCCCACGGGACCCACTGGTTGTCCGAGTCGGGATAACCCTTCCATTTGATGAGATATTGGAGTTTGCGCCCTCGTCCTTGTCTTCTCGAGTCTAGTACCTTTTCGACCTCGTATTCTTCCACGTCCTCTACCAATTCAGGTGGTGGGCGCTGATAGTTTGCGCCATGAATCAGCGTTTCTTTGTAAGGCGTGAGAAGATCTGTGTGAAACACATCATGGATGCTCCACTGCGTGGGAAGTTCGAGTCGATAGTTGACAGGAGACATCACCTGGACAATCCGGAATGGTCCATGTCTCCTGGGCGCAAGCTTTGTGGTTGGCTGGTTGGTTCGCAGATGACGTCCTTCTAGCCACACTCTGTCTCCTATCTGATATTTGGGGGTGTCACGATGCTTGACCCATGACTGTTGCGCTCGGCGCATTTGATCTTGTGCTTGACTCCTTATCTCCTTCAATTGTTCTAGTCTGGCTGTGACCCGTGGTATGGGTGATACTTTATCCGTCCAATTAGTATGTGGGTGATATCCCATCAGTAACCTAAATGGGGTTTCGCGTGTGGATTCGTTATTCCAATTATTATGCGCGAACTCAGCTAGTGCTAGATGGTCGGCCCAGTTATTTTGTCTCTCGTTGGCCCAGAGCCTGAGGTATTGCTCCAGCCATTGGTTGGTTCGTTCCGATTGTCCGTCCGTTCGTGGGTGATAGGCAGTCGAAATATTCTGTTGTATTCCCAGAATTCGACATAGTTCTCTTGTGAATTTGGACGCGAATCGGGGGTCTCGGTCGCTAATCAATTTTGTTGGTAGGCCAAACCGTGCGACCACATGTTTGGCGTATAGGGCCGCTGTCTCTTCGCCGGATATTTCCTCTTTACACGGTATGAATATCGATGCTTTGGAGCAATCGTGGTCAGTGACTGTGAGTATGGAATCGTACTCCCTTGACTTTGGGAGTTTGGTGATGAAGTCGAGCGCCACTACCTCGAATGGTGTTGCTTCGGGTTTTGGGAATATTGGTTGTAGCGGTGCTTTTGTCTTTTGTGTGTTGACTTTGCATCGCTGGCACTCCGCACATCCTCGTACATATTCGGCGATATCTTGTTTCATCGTAGGCCACCAGTAGTGGCGTTCCACCAGCTGGGTCGTCCGATTTATTCCTGGGTGTCCGTGAATCGGGGGGTCATGATGTGTAGAGATCACTTCTCTAATATCTGCTGTCGTCCCCGTAACGACTAGTCTTTGTCCTTGGTACCACCAGAGTTCGTCCGCTTTGGTTAGTTTGTGGGGATCGACCCACTTGCGTATCCTTTGCTCGTCCTGCTGTGGTTGGGTGTCCATTGCACGTACAAACAGGTTATCCGGTAACACTGTGACGTTTTCGTTGTCCTTCTCTCCTTGGTCGTAGTCGGTTCGTCGTGATAGTGCGTCGGCTCTTCCATTTGCGGTTCCCTTGACATGGTGTATTTCGAAGTTGTACTCTGCCAACTCTAGTACCTCTCTGGCGATTCGTCGGCTTATTTTCTGGGGATCTCGCCAGTAACGCAGGTTGAGATGGTCCGAGAATATGCGTACTTTGTGTGGAGATCCGGCTAGCAGGTGTCTCCAATTCCTCAACGCCTTTACGATAGCCAACAACTCCAGGTTGTAGATATCATAGTTTCGTTCGGCGGCATTGAGTGTTGCTGAGTAGTATCCCACGGGGTGTCGTTTTCCATCTGATTTCTTTTGTAGTAGCACTGCTCCTACCGCGAATCCTGACGCGTCCACTTCTAGGTCGAATTGTTGTCTTTGATCTGCGTGTGCTAGTATGGGCTCTGTTGTTACTCGTTGTTTGAGTGTATCGAATGCTGTTTGATGTCTCGTCGTCCATTGCCATGGTTCATCTTTGCGCGTAAGTTCATTCAATGGTTTGGCAATGTTTGCAAAGCCTCTGATGAATTGCCTGTAAAAGTTGCAGAAACCAAGGAAGGATCGTACATCCTTGACTGATGTAGGAGATGTCCAGTCGCGAACACCCGAAATTTTGATGGGGTCCATGCGTGTTACCCCCTCTTCAAGGATTACCCCCAGGTAATCAATGCTGGACGCGTTGAATACGCATTTTTCTGGTTTGAAGAAGAGGTCGTGTTTTTGAGCGACTTCCAGGACATCGCACACCGCCTTTTGATGTTGTTCGAGTGTATTTTCCTGTCGTTTTGTGGCTATTGCGATGTCGTCCATGTAGACCCGAATGGTCGTTCCCTGGGGTTCGTGCTTTGCTATCGTTGGTTGGTATATTTCGTTCATGAAACTTTGGAACGTCGCTGGTGAGTTACACAGTCCAAAGTACATGACGGTTGGTTCAAAGAGTCCACGTCGTGTTTTGAACGCGGCTTTGTGTTCGTCTCCTTCCTTGATTCGTATATTGTTGTATCCTTGGCGAACGTCCAATTTGCTGAACATTTGCGCTCCTCCAAGGTCTCTGATAAGGTCGTCAATGAGTGGGAGTGGGTATTGATTTCGTATTGTCCATTCGTTGATTCGTCGATAGTCCTGTACGGGCCGTAGCTTTCCGTCCTTCTTTTTAATGAAGAAGAATGATGATGCGTACGGGGACTTGGAGGGACGGATGTATCCCTTTTCCACTTGTTCGTTGATGAAATCGTCCAATGCTGCATCTTCAACTCTTGTCATTGGATAGACTTTGCAGTCTATTACATCGGGTACTCCTTTCTTGAACTCGATTGCGTGGTCGCAGCTTCTTTTTGGAGGAAACCGCTTTGATTCTTCTTCGCTGAATACCCTTTTAAAGTGTTGGTATTCTGCTGGTATCTTGACCTCCGCGGTGTATTGTTTGGCGTCCACTGCGAGTTCTACTGCTGATCTTCGTCCATATATTTGTTCTTTTAGGGTTGTCACGATTTGTTCTTTTGCTTCTGTCGTGAATGTCCGCGACACCCTCTCGTCCTCTTTTTCTTCTGTTAGCAGTTTTGCTAATACTGCTTTCCTGTCGTTTGGGTTAATCGATCGTAGCACTATAGGAAGTTGTTTCTCATCTATAGTGGCATGGCGCCAGCTGAACCTTGGTTCATAGGTGGCGAGCCATGGATATCCTAGCAATATGTCCTCTTTTCCGATATCGGTGATGAGGAATCTCATCTCTCTTCTTGTTTTTCCCGTTTCCACATTGAGCGTGAGGTAGTGTGTGATCTGCCCCGCTTTATTAGTGGTATCGTCGATGTTATAGATGTTTTTGGGCTTATCTAATGCCCGTTGTCCCAACCCCATTCGCTTGACGAATTGTGGGTGGATAAAGTTGTCGGTGGCTCCAGAGTCCACTAACGCTTTGATGTCGGCCATATTGTAACTTGCACGAATGGATACTGGTACTCGCATAGATCGGTAGCGCATAATGTACACAGAGTTACAACGTATTGCCCTTACCCAGGCCGCCGGGTTCAGGCGCTTCCAAAATCCTGTCCCATCAGTTGCTGTAGGACCAGGTCTTTCACCTCTTCATCGTCTCCTGCTACTCCTCGTAACCATTCCGCTGCTTTTTCTTCTTTGGTTGGCGCGGTTTCGGTGGTCCTTGTCTGTACATCGCGACGCCTCCTTGGTTGTCTGCAGTCGCGGCTGATGTGTCCCATCTTCTGGCAGTTGTAACACTGCGTTTGGCTATGGTCTCGTTTGAACTGCCTCTGTATGAACCCTCCTCGGGGTGGGAACGGCGGTTGTGGGGGCCTAGCGTTCCTAGGATGGTTCGCTATAATGTCTTCGGCTCCTGCCAGTCGTCCTCGGACGCGATCTGCAGATGTGTCCATTCGGTCGTCGTTCTGTAGTGGGGCTAACAACTTAGCTAGTGCTCCTCCTGTGGTTCGTCCTGGTTTGAAAGCGTCTAAGTTTCCCCTGACCGTCTGCATGTGGATCCATTTTTGCTGTCTTTTTAGAGCGGATTCTCTCCATTCTTCGTAATTCCGGGGGTCGTCATGTTGGTACATTGTTTCATAGAGGGCGCGCGGTAGTCCTCTTGTGAAGTATTTGAGCGTTTGCTCTGCGTTAATATTGTATCCCGCATGTCGAACAAGCTGTTCGAATTGGGCGATGTAGTCATCGATTTTTCCATCCTTCATGTGGATGCCGGCGTCGAGTTGAGCTTGCGCTCGTTCCTTGCTGAGGACGTCCCCGAATTGCCGTTGAAAGGCGTGTAGCAGGTTTTCCCACAGCCTGTTGTCGAATTGGTTGGTCCCCGTTGTGACTTCGTTGACGAGCCACCTGCTCGCGGACATTACCCATTGGTTGACCGCGTTTCCTTGAATGTACGTGAGGAACAACATCGCCTTTTGGTACTTGTTTATCATCGCCGAATGGTTGGCGTTAACTCCTGCGTATACTTCCCATTGGAGTATAAAGGACTCAGCTTGTCCCCTATTTCCTGCAAACGTCGGTGGTGGGTTACCGATGAATTTGTCGTTTCCCCCTTGTGGTGCTTGTATTCCTCCTGGTGGTCCTCCTCCTGGTGGTCCTCCTCCTGGTGGTCCTCCTCCTGGTGGTCCATTATCTCGTGGTCGTAAGGGCGGGAATGGCCTGTTTTCGGGTGATGGTACCCTGTTGCGATTGAGTCGGAACTCGTAGAACATTTCTGTTCCTTCAGGGATACTGGGTGCGTCAGGGACATCTGGACCCATTGCTCGGTTAGCGGCTTCCATGTCTTCTGGTTGTAGTTGTTGGACGTGACCCGTCTGTTCGTTGATAATGAGTCGGGGTGGCGATACTTCTGTTTGAGTAGTCATGTAGCTGTATGGTATCCCTCTGATTGGTTCGGGGATGTGTAACTCAGCTGTTCGCTCGGCTAGTGCCTCTACCTCCGGTGATTGTACTGCGATTTCTTCTGGTTCTATTACCTCGCTTCGTGGGGTTGGTGATCGTTCGCTAGTATGGCTTGATGGTGCCACGGTTTCTGTTCGCAATTGGAATTCGGCCCTTGGTGGTTCCGAATCAAGGGTGTCTTCTTGGCCGTCTATGGGCCCTTGTTGGTCGATTGGTCGTGCGTCGACTAGGGGTACGTTGATGTGTAAATCGTCGGCTGCTGGTCGCGTCGCTTCGAAATAATTGTTCGTGTTGCTCCACCTGAGCTCGACCCAGCAACAGCGTTCCCTGTTGAATACTACGGGATGAAATCGCTGTGCGGTAGCTGCTTCGGCGTAATATCCTGTGTTGTTTTCGTCGGATCTTCTGATGTCTGGTACGTGTCGCCACCGTACTCGTCCTATAAGGTAACGAGTAGGTGCGTCTCGTTCTCTTGAGTCGATTCGATAGGGCACGAAGTCCCAACCGTCTTTGGTATTGAGAGTTGCCACGGCGTTCGATTTAGGAGAGCTTGGATTTAATGTTACGTGCAAGCTGCACGTGAGCCTGACTTAGGCTGCACAAATGTAAACGCGGTGACTTAGCAAGATCTGGACTCTAGCTCGAAGGCAGAGTATCGCCTCAACGCTCGAAGGCGGAGTTGTTGATGATGAACCTTGTTTGTGTCGCGACCCCGAAGGATGAGAGAAAGAGAGAACACGACTTGGATAGAACGTGAGAAGTGTACAAGAAATCCAAGCTATCGACCACAACAGTCGATAGCTTCCTTATATAGTACCCTACTGCAGCCCGCCTTCGTCAGCGAGACCGCCACTACTACTACTACTACTCCCTGCTGTGTAATCGTCCACGTCTGCTCAGTAATCATACAGTAATCGCCTCAGTCATCTCATCAGTAATCGTCCACGTATTGGTAAGTATTAGAGAGCGACTCGTCATCTCCCTTACCATGCTCAACCCGCTGTGTTTCTAGACTCTCTCCCGACGTCCCCTGAGTTATGGGTTAGGTCAGCTACATACTATGACCTGGGACGTTACAGTGTGATAGGCATTGAAGCGAGGGGCAGTCCTCTGTTGGACAAAGGAGGCCTTGAGGGTGTCCCAGATCAAGAGAGGTGTTACGATCGTGGTCTGACTTAGACCCTACACGCGATGGCAAGTAACGTGACTTAGCAGGATGCGTCAACACGCAAAGGTGTGACAATTCCAAGGACACCTGAAAGTGCCTTCCTAAGGGAGCGAACGGACTTCTGAGAAGAAGGAAGCCGAGTAGATTCGAGAAGAGTACAAGAGAGTCAAGCTGTCGACTACATCAGTCGACAGCTGCCTTATAACTAGTTCTTGACTGTACGCCTTCGTCAGCGATACAGCCACTACTACTAATGCTCAGTAATCGTCCACTAATACTAACGCCACAGCTACTACTACCATCAGTCATCGTACAGTAATCCTCAGTCATCGTATCGTACTAGTATCAGTAATCCACATCGTAAGAATGAGTAAGCCAACAGAAGATCAGTCATGACGAAGAAGTAAGCGTCCCCTAGATCACGTCCCATCGCTTATGGGTTAGGCCAGATACTCACTATGACCCGGGACGTAACAAGAGGGTCGTCTTCACAGTCCCTAATAAGCACCCTGAGCTCATGGGAGATAGCAGTCTTGAGGGCTCCAGAAGCTCTCTCAGCTTTAACCTCCCATCTCTCCAGTTTGTCCTCGTCTGGAGGCACAGCAGCAGTCAGGACGCTGCCCTTGGCATCCAGGACTTCGGGTTTGCCAGTAGGCTTCTTCTCTGAGCCAGAAACCAGCCTCCAAAGGCCATTGAGCTGAAGCCAAGCCTTCATGTCATCAGCCCAAAGTCGATAGTTTTCACTGGTAAGAGCTGGAATAGAGGAGGCTGACATGTCTCGTGAAGTGGACATGTTGTAGGCAGTGGGTACGATGATGTGGCAAAGAATGGGGAGATTTGAGCAGGTGGATGAAGTGGAAATGAAGGAGGATGTAAAAGATGATGTAGAGGGGTTGAATGAGTGTGTGGAAGACTGAGACAGCGCAAGGTGAAGGATGCAGCCAGGAGCACAGCAGATACGAAGTTTAGGCACTAGGCAGGGCCCATAACCTGTCAAAATGCGACCTATAAGGGACCCTAGGAAGCAAGGGGACTGCAGAGGAGGATATAAGACTAAGGGTACTTTTTCCATCCTCTGCAGGATATAAGAACCTGACTAAGCTACTACTAATTAAGGAAACTTGACTTGGAGCATTGTACAGACACAAACAGACAAGAGAACGAAAGGCACAACAAATAACAAATCTGACAGTAGTGGTTTATGTCATGCATTGTAATATAAAAATCACGATCTGTCAGCTGGCAGGACTCTTATACGTGTTTCCACTAAACATAGCCAGCCATGAGCTCGGAAGATAAACAACAAATTTGTGACTCAACAATAGATTTGGTGTCAATGCCGAAATAAACCATGTCCATGACAAAGTTCCTAACTTTTCCCAAGAGCCTGGTAAATCGCAGATTGCCTTCACCAATTGTGTGATCATGTTGGTCTTCATATTTCCCAAGAATAATGTCAGTTCCCGGGTATAGCTTGAGTATGAGATGGCATCAACAGCCTGTCTTCTTTGATGGGATCTTCCTTTCCCAGTCATTCTTCTTTTGGTATTTGCTTTTCCCACTGGTGTGTTCATGCAAGCACCAAAGCACACGCTGCTCCCGCCACGTTGCTGAATCAGCAGTGTTCTTAATTTGACTCACAATTAACTTTATTGTTTTGACAGACTCCTCGGCTGCAAGCCAAGTCCGATATTCGTCTTCGTTGTCCCATTTCAAAGTCATCCCACCCTTTGCACAGTCATAAGTGAGGCTTCCCCACCAGGGGGTCATAACACAGTGTTTGGCATGGCATGCCTCCTCTCTGGCCATGTTGTAAATGAGGCTTGGCTGTGAATTTTGTGAGATGGTGGGACCTGTGGGAATTTGGAGAGTGGACATGGTGTGGGTATGGGAATTTTTTTTAATTTGTTTGCCCCCCCATCCTGCCATCCTCCCACACATACCAGTACACAAACATGTGTTATTTATGAATTGTTACACATTATTTTTACATATTTGTTACTTAGTATTTTATTTGGTATTTGTAACTAAGTATTTATATCAAAAGTAAACAAAATAGAAAAGTAAAGTAAAGTTGAAGAAAAGTTTCAAAAGTGGACTTTAAATCTGAGTTGAAAAAACTGGACCAGACCCCATAAGAGATGCAAAAGGGCAATGCCTCATGTTGTGGTGTGTGACCATGTAGAACCTGGTCGTGTTCCTGAACGCACATACATGGGCGAAGAATACATTATATTAGATGGGTGCTTTACCTGCTCAGCGAGTGCTGGTCAAGCATCTTCTCCCCACCAAAGCACAGTAGCAGCTGATGCACTGGCATTGGATAACCATCAATGCTGCCAATCTGGGGCTCAGACTGGGCAGCATGTCACTCGCAGTGTTCTCATTGTCGTTTTGGCTTTTGGCTTTACAGATCATAACTAAAAGGAACATCTAACAAGAAAAAGTTGAAATGAAGAGGAATATATAGGATAACAAAGGGACCTCAATGGCTCGTCATATAGCTGATACAGATAGGGCACAAAAGAAGACGCGATGTGGTGAGGTGGTACATGTCCTTGTCCTCTCTTCCATTGACATAAGCAAAAATGCTAAAAAATTAGGGTGTTTAAAAAATTTGAAAGTATTTAAGTAGGTTCTAAGTACTTGTAGACAGCTGGTAAAGGTCATCTTCATTATTAGATGCATATAACTTGATTGCAATAACCAGTAACTCTTACTGGTAAATTGAACTAGGTGTTGCCCTTGGCAACTGGAACCTTGCTTGGTTTTAATTGGGAAGTTGTGTTTTATGAAAGGGGTTTTCCTGTTGTGATTCCCCTGTGTATTTCTTTTTGGCAAAGCATATCCATGGCACTCCCCCTGAAAAGGATGGTACAATTCAGTGTTATGTGACCATAATCAGAATGGATGAGTAAGTGCACTTTGAAGGTAGCCAAAAACTGGCCTGATACAGACCAGTCACACGATATGGTGTGTCATTGTCATCATGGCTTACATAATTGAGTGCTTATCAGGTGATCATTTCTCAAACATACCAGTAAGTCACTTTTTTTTATTTATTATCTGTCTTATATCCCACTATGCATGCAACAAAGGCATAGAGCAGCACAAACTAATTACACAACAGGGTGGTATGTAGTTTGAAGTGGCAAGGGCATATGAGCAAATCCATGGAGGTGGAGAGATGTAAATTATTGCTGAGCAGTGTAAATGTAAGACAACAAAAAAAAGGTTGTGACCTGTCACACTTGTTTGAGAGGGGAGTGGAACCCTTTCCTTCACAGAGGTGGAAGATGGGTCTCATGAGAAAGGGGCAGTGAAAGGGAGAGAGAGACCTGTAACAGTCACATGAGTTGAGTGTAGAAAGTTTGGGGATAAATACCCAGCCTCAAGAGACTGATCCTCAGGCAGGGTTGGCACCTTGGGTACTGGCCATACCACATGGCTTCTGCTTCCACTGCTTGAGTTCCCCTACTGAGCCAAAAGGGTACAGGAACCTTTGTGCCAAGAGACCCCATAACATCTCACCATCAGGGGTCCTCAAATGCTAGGACAAGGAAGAGGAGGAGTTTGGTTTGTAGGTATCCGGTGCACAGACCCATACACCCCCAACCTGGCCAAGCGTCCTGAGGTTAACCTTGCAATTTGGGACTCATTTTCCATTACAAATAAAAATAAGGACCTGTGATCACCAATAAATCTTTTCAATTCAACAGTAACTCCATGTGACATCAGGCTGAGCAAGTGGACAAACCACATGGCATGCTGAGCATTGCTCGGTTTATTCTGTCAGATAGTAGCCACGCCCTTACATGTGAGTTGTCAGACCTGTCCTGAGGTTGCACTGAGCTGCGTCCTGAGCAAAGCCCACCAGCTGTCCCCCACTGTTTGTCTGTCCTGTCATCATTTTCCAATTGGGATCCCCGAAGGTTATGCCTTAATTCATTAAAAAAAATGGGTTGCCTTACCTAACTTGGTTCCTTCTACAACCAAACCTCAGCGTGAGATTGCCACATATCCTGCTCACACTCGCTTATGTCCTTTGCATCGACTGTGATACCTTTATCGGCTGAGGTGCCAGGAGACTGTGCATGGTCTCTACACTGTCCTCTCCATCATTCCCTCACTAACCTCATGTTCCTCCGCACCCAGGTTGGCAATGCGTGGATCAAAGACATTGGACCTGCTTAATTTGCAGGGATGGCAGAGTACACTGCACTTATCATTTAAAGCAACACCTCAGCAGTGAACGCCACAGGCAGGCTGCCGAATATCTCAGCCAGTCCTCACCACCCTCACCACCCTCACCACCCCCACCACCCCCACCACCCCTTGACCAAGATGAAGTGTAGTTGGTGTCGATGTATGTTGTGGACTTATCTCATGATGTTATTGATAACATTGATACACCACCGATCAACAATAATCTTCCAGCTACGGTAAGTTATCGCCTTCAGTCGTGCAATCGTCCGCTGATGGCCTTCACAGGTTGAAGGGTGTCGGTTCTTCTCACTTCAAGGTTTGGGTGATATTGGGACACCAGATGTGGTCGATGAAGGCTTTGGGAATATAGAGACTATGTGGTAACTATGCATTGCTAAAATGTCGTTCAAATGCGTGGGGTGTAATGAATTGCACAGGGATGTACCACACAAAGACCCAATGCAGGACAACTTGGTACATGAAGACTCAATGTGTGCACCAGGCCATTCAGAGAAGTGGTATCCTTGGCACTCCAGGGCAATAAGTCACACTTGCAGATTCACATTCACACTTGTTGAACCACTTCGATGCAGGCCACCACACTTGATATCATTGTGAATATTCCACGCTTGGCTTTTTCTACCCAACAAATCCAGATGATGTTCTGGTTCCTGAAGTCCAATGGGGTGTCTCGGATCCCATCAGCGAAGACCTTCACAATCAAAATATGGTGCTGCACAGTATGTGTGGCATTTGCACCCTGGAATATGACGCACTTTTGGCCACAAATTCTTTATAAACCCACTTGTGGATATCATATGCCAGGTAAATTCTACCATACTCTTTTGTGTGGTCTGCATTCTCATTTTTCATATAGGAGATGGCCAACCTACGTGTCTGTAATTACCTCCATTTCTACCCTGAAGACGCCGGCAAGACAGTCAGTGAATATTGGCATGCAAGACACTGGCATGAGGTGGCAGACCCATCCCTTGTGACACCGATGGTGGTGATCAACAACACCCAGTTCTTCATTTATGAGCTGGCCATCCTTACTAACAGCAGTGTTGTTATGCCATACTGCTGGTTCCTGCAAGGCAGGTCCATCATGCCATACTGCTGATTCCTGCAAGGCAGGTCCATCATGGCATGTGCATGGCCACTTTGTGCTGTAAGGCTGTGCGATGGTAATATGGGTTGGATCGTTGAGTAATATAAGACAGTTATTGTTTCTGGAGGTGAACTGTTGGTATCATTTCAGTCTTGGGTAGGTGACCAGGTATCCCACATCTTGCCCAGCATGATGTGTATTTTTGTTACGTTTGAGTATGTTGCATTGGTTTAATCCTACTTAAATCACTCAAGGCTCCCAGTTGGAACCAGATGGTCATGTCTTCAGACACGGACTGATCCGGAGGTTGGGAACCACTGGTGTGTCCTTGCTGGCAGGGCACATGTGTATACATTTCCTATTTGGCTTTACTGTGATGACTTTTCCAGGAACCAATCTAAAAGGTGGAATAAACACTACTCATTCTTATTCTCAGCAGCAGGTTTACCTCATGCACTCTTTCAGCACAAATACAATGTCCATTTTCTCTGTACTTCTAACCTTGCTGCTCTGCTTGAGATAATGGACGGCATTGTTAGTCAACTTGAGTACATATTGTTTTGCTTCCTATTGGGGCTACTTACACGTCGTCAATCCCACAGGGCGGCATGGAAGACTGGGATCGGGCATAGGACTGTGTTCATAGTGATCATGTCCTTGTGATCCCCTTTGTTGCTGCCCTACTTGGTGACAACCTGATGCAAAGTGAATTTGCTTGCCATGTTGGCCCAGGAGGCAAGTTTCTTTGCCGCATTTGCAATGTTAAGGGTGTAGATGGTTCAATCAATGAATTCCATTCACCAATCGCACCAACATCTACTGATGGTGCGGATGGAGGGTGTACCACCCCCGACTTGATTGGCACCAGTGATGGCGATGGCAACTCTTCAGCTGATGCTCGTGCACCTGCAACTGGGTGGAAGAGAAAACTCGAATCTATGCAGGACATGGTTGCACGTGTAACTCGGTTTGTTCAGATAGGATCCCCTTGCACAGGAGCCGGTACTATTCAAGAGCTGTACACTATTATTACAGATGTGGGCTCAGTTGGCAATGTATCTAAGATCTGTGCTCACAAGACGTCTACTGGCATCAAAGATACTTTTCTAGAAACTTTCTCGGATGGATGCGTCTCTCACACAAGAACAAGTCTGGCAGATATGATAAGCAGGTTGCCTTGGATCGCTTCAAGGCTACCCCGCCAGAAAGTGCAAGCATGCTTAGCCCAATGTGGCAAATTCAAGGTATTGTCACGTTCTTCTTGTCGTGCAGGTCTTAACCGTGAATGTGCCTGGCCTTGATTCTCACACAGACACCCTGGTTGATATTCTCCACACAATTCTCCTCAGATTCGTCAAGTATTTCTGGTGCAATGTGGTACACAACCAGCTTGGCACTAACCCCCCAAAGAAGGAGCTACTCAAGATGTGCTTGAACTCTCTTGATGTCTCTGGCCTTCAGATTGGGCAACAACTCAGTGTGCGCACACTGGTACAGTATGCTGGCTCTCTTACTGGTCAGGACTTTTGCATTATTGCTCAGTATGTCTTGTATGATTTGGTAGCCGATCCATGCTTCAACGCATGGGTCTCACTATCTAACTTGTCCCTCTTCTGTGGCAACCTGCAATCGAAGATATTGATGAATATATTGTGAGTCCTGTGGATCCTTGGTGTCCCCCCACTGATACTGATTCCCAGGCCCATCTTGATGCTGCACTCACAGAATTCCTATATTGTGTGATCTGCTGGATGCCACATTGGTTCAATAAACCAAAGTTCCACTTCATTCTCCACCTCCCTGCACATATTCGATGCTTTGGACCTGCAGTCCTCTTTGCCACAGAGACATTTGAGTCTTATAATGCCATTATTCGGGGCAAGACTGTGCATTTGAATCGCCTTGCACCATCATGTGATATTGCTATTGCATTTGCTCACTACAGCCGAGTCTGGCATCTCCTTAGCAGTGGACACCATTTCTTCCAAGAAAGTGAGCCATCTCAGAAGTATCTACAGAGTTTTGGGCCATCCCATACAAACCTTGTCAGTGTATCGTCAAATTATGCAGGTAGCAGTGGCATCTGGCGACAACTTCCCCTGTCTGCACCATACATGCAAAGCTTATGCAATCTGCACTCGTCTGCCTCTAGCTATGTCAGACCACCTGTCACCCTGAATCCACATTTCAGTAAGTCAGAATGCATTTAATGAACCAATGTATTGACAGTTATGGAGGCACCTGTGTACTTGACAAGCAACCTTCATGTCCCTATGGCCATACAGATATGGCCCACCATTTCCCCACACTTCTGCCTTCGCTTTCACATTTGCCATTGCCACTGTCACCTCATTTAACTTTTTTTACAGCCACATCCCTCACATCAGTAAATGGCAATGTTTGTCACAACGGCGATTGGGTTTTGTATTCGCTCTCCACAACTAATACAGGGCCACCTGCCTTGGGGTGCATCCATGAAATTGTCATCTCCTCAGGTGTGGATGGTGTACAATTCCCAAGGCCTGACACCATCCTTCCACAGCAAGCAGCTATCACTCAATGTGTCAGCCATTACTGGATGCCAAGGGTCAGCGTCAACATCAGTTGTGTTACGTTTGTGGTCTGACTTAGACCCTACACGCGATGGCGAGTAACGTGACTTAGCGAGGCGTGTCAACACACGAAGGTGTGACTTGTTCAAGGACTCCTGAAAGAGCCTTCCTAAGGGAGCGCGGACAGAGGCGGGAGAGAGAGAACCCCGACTAGATTGGGTGAAGAACACAAGAGAGTAAAGCTGCCGACTACATCAGTCGACAGCTACCTTATATCCTATCCGAACTGTACGCCTTCGTCAGCGATACAGCTACTACTACTATCGCGTGATATCGTCCACTAATACTAACACCACAACTACTACTACCATCAGTCATCGTACAGTCATCCTCAGTCATCGTACAGTAACAGTATCAGTAATCAACATCGTAGAAATGAGTAAGAGTGCAACTGTCAGTCATCGAGTAATAGTAAGCATCCCTGACGTCACGTCCCATCGCTTATGGGTTAGGTCAGATACTTGCTATGACCTGGGACGTAACATCACCCCCTTTACAAGGGTGAGCGCCCACGCTCAACGACCCAATTGGTCACGGTAGTTAGCCCCACGTCCATTTCATGCTCATCGCGTACCCTCCTGAGGGCGTGTGCGCGCCCTAACCGAGTCGCTGAGTGTCGCGCCCGATCACTGTGGACATAGATGTCGTCCTCGAGTTTTTTGATGGCGGCTTCGAGTTCCGCGATGACCTCCATGGACGTGCGGTAGCGCCTCACTTCGGCTTGGAGAGATATATCCCCAAGCCTAGCGAGAGCCTCGTCTACCTGTCGCCTCCCACGGAAGTCAGCACGGAAGTACTGTAGCTGGGCTCGGTTGTACTCAGCTGGTGGGCCCATATCTCTGCAGGGTTCCGCGTGGATGTCGGCACGGTATATAGGCGAATACCTGCCCATCGTCCCGAACACCTCCGGGTTGTCGAGCATCCGAACCCGCACGTACTTAGCGGGGATGCGACGCCCTTCGTGTTCAATCACCATTGGCACCCAATTCATCCCGTTGTTGAGGGTGAATCCGCCGGGAGTAGGCGATATGGTACGGAGAGGGACCCTCGGGCCATACGCTCCGCGCGTGTTGATCGGTGAGGGGTCTCGGGCTTCTGCGTACGACAGGAGGCCGCGCTCTTCGTACCCTTGCTCGGCCGTTGGTCCGTAGATAACAGCAACCGGAGATGGTCGGATCGACTCATCGTGGGCTTCGCTGGTAAGGACGCGGACTTGGAAAGGTACAGGTGCGGGAGTACAGTGGCAGTAAGAGATGGGGTTATCGCACCGGGTACAGATGACGTTGGCGTCATGGTAGGAGTCGTTGCTTTCTTCGTTGTCGCTGTCGTTGTCGCTGATGTAGTCGACGGCGGTGGTGGAGGTGTTTGCAGTGGAGGGCTGGTGGACGCTTCCCTCATCAACAGCTGTATCCTCATCCTCCTCTCCGCTGCCGTCCTCTTCACTACCTGGTCCTGTCTCCATGACGTCATTACCTCCTTCAAGAGGGAGTAGTCCTCCCTCATCTTCTTCCACTCGTCCACTGGCTGGTGTAGGGAATCGCCGCCGCGCTTCAGCAAGGTTGCGCTCTTGCTGCTCTCGCTCGTCTCTGTCTTGCGCGGCGACTGCTCGGACTTCTGCCATGGCTGAGCAGAAGGGGTCATCAACGTTATTGTTGTGGTCGTAGGTGTCGAGGGTGTCGACATAGGGGAAGGTGACCTCGTCAAGGGAGATAGTGGAGAGGGGCACATTGGTCATGTTATGAGAAGGTTTGGTGGGTGATGGGTTGAACGATCTTGTCAAGGCTGTTTTTATGTGAATTTCAGCCTTCGGGTTCAAACGTGCGAACTTCCTTATCTCTTCCTCCGCATGGACGTCATCCCACGGGACCCACTGGTTTTCCGAGTCTGCGTATCCCTTCCATTTGATGAGATACTGAAGTTTGCGTCCTCGCCCTGACCTCCTGGAGTCTAGGACTTTTTCGACCTCGTATTCTTCCACGCCTTCGACCAATTCCGGTGGTGGGCGTAGGTAGTTTGCGCCATGCATGCGTGTTTCTTTGTAAGGCGTAAGCAGGTCTGTGTGAAATACGTCATGGATTTTCCACTGCGGAGGCAACTTGAGCCGGTAATTCACAGGGGACATCACCTGCACTACTTCAAATGGCCCCTGTCTTCTGGGCGCAAGCTTGGGCGTTGGTTGATTGGTTCGTAGATTGCGTCCATCTAACCATACTTGGTCCCCTAGAGCGTATCTGGGGGTGTCCTTGTGCTTGACCCATGACTTCTGGGCCTTGATCATATTTTCCTGCGCGCTCCGACGAGCTTCTTTCAATTGTTCTATCCTTGTAGATACACTGGGCAGGCTGATTGTCCCTGGCGCCCATTTATCTCTAGGATGATACCCCATCAGCGTGAAGAACGGGGTTTGTTTCGTGGTGCTGCTTATCATGTTATTGTGGGCGAATTCTGCGAGAGGCAGTTGCACAGCCCAATTGTTCTGTTTCTCGTTAGTCCACAGTCGTAAGTATTGTTCCAGCCACTGATTGGAACGTTCCGATTGTCCGTCCGTCCTTGGGTGATAAGTGGTTGATATGTTTTGCTGAATTTGGAGGACTTGGCACAATTCCCTCATGAATTTTGCTGCGAATCGAGGGTCTCGATCACTGATAATCTTGCTAGGTAGGCCAAATCGTGGAAGTACTTTCTGGGCGTAGAGTTTTGCAGTGTCTTCGCCAGACATCGATTCTTGGCAAGGAATAAATATTGAGGCCTTCGAACAGTCATGGTCCGTGATGGTGAGTATTGAATCGTACCCATCTGATGGAGGTAACTTAGTTATAAAGTCTACCGCGATGACTTCGAAGGGAGTGGCCTCTGGGCGCGGGTAAATGGGAGTAAGGGGTGCTTTTGTCGGTCGAGTATTGACTTTGTGTCTTTGACATTCGGCACATCCTGTTACATAGTCAGTGACATCTTTCTTCATTTGAGGCCACCAGTAGTATCGAGCCAGTAGCTCGAATGTTTTGTTGATCCCTGGGTGACCGGCTGTTAGCGTATCGTGATGTTGTTTGATGATCTCTCTCAGATCATCCTTCTTGCGACTCGTGACGACGACTTTTCCATTCTTGAGCCATATACCATCGATTTTCTTGAGTTCATGAGGGCTAGCCCACAAATCGATTTGTTTTGCGTGTTGTTTGATCATTGGCAACACGCTTTCTGTAATTGCTCGTACGAACATGTGGTTCGGAAGGACGGTGACCTGGTCGTTGTCCTTTTCTCCTGTGTCGTAGTCCGGTCTCCTTGATAACGCATCTGCTCGTCCGTTAGCTCTTCCCTTGAGATGGTGTATCTCAATGTTGTATTCTTCTAGTTCTAGCACTTCTCTTGCTACTCTTCGACTGATCTTCTGTGGGTCTCGCCAGTACTGAAGGTTCATGTGATCCGAAAACACTCTGACCTTGTGTGGCGACCCCACCAATAGATATCTCCAATTTCGCAGTGCTTTTACGATGGCGAGTAGCTCGAGATTGTATATGTCGTAATTGCGTTCTGCTTCGTTGAGTGTTGCTGAATAGAATGCTACTGGGTGTTTTTTGCCGTCGCGACCTCTTTGCGTTAGTACTGCCCCCACAGCAAACCCTGATGCATCTACTTCTAGGTTGTATTGGACCTCGGGGTTTGGGTGAGCGAGGATCGGGTTGCTCGTGATACGATTTTTAAGTGTTTGGAACACGTTTTGTTGGTCTGCGTCCCAGTGCCAATCTACGTCTTTTCTTGTCAGCGTATTCAGTGGTCGGGCGATATTGGCAAAGCCTCGGATAAAAGGATGGTAAAAGTTACAGAAACCCAAAAAACTGCGTACGTCCCTGACTTTTGTTGGTACAGGCCAGTCGCGAACGCCTGCCACCTTTGCTGGATCCATACGTGTCATCCCCTTTTCAAGGATTACCCCCAGGTAATCAATAGAAGGGACGTGGAAGGCGCATTTTGCCAGTTTGAAGTAGAGATCGTGATCCATGGCGACTTGGAGAACTGCAGTTACCGCAGCGGTGTGGGCGGTATCGGTTTTCTGGAAGGAGCCACAGTCTTCAGTGGCGATAGCAATGTCGTCCATATAGATTCGAATGTGCGTTCCCTCGAGGGCAAACTTTTCGATGGTTGGTCTGTAAATGTCGTTCATGAAAGCTTGGAAGGTTGCCGGTGAGTTGCAAAGTCCAAAATACATGACCGTTGGTTCAAAAAGTCCTCGGCGCGTTTTAAAGGCTGCTTTATGTTCATCGCCGGCCTTGATTCGAATGTTGTTGTAGCCCTGTCTGACGTCAAATTTTGAAAACATCACTGCCCCTCCAAGATCCCTCATAAGATCTGTTATGAGAGGGAGAGGGTACTGATTTCGTATCGTCCATCGATTGATTGCTCTGTAATCTTGGACTGGTCGTAACTTTCCATCTTTCTTTTTGATGAAGAAGAAAGATGATGCGTAGGGGGATTGCGACGGTCTGATATATCCTTTCTTGAGATGTTCATCGATGAACGTGTCCAACGCTTCATCTTCTTGTCGGGTCATTGGGTAGATTCTGCATGTTATCGCCTTTGGTGCGTTTGGAAGAAGAGTGATGGCATGGTCGCAAGGTCTGCGCTCTGGTAGTCTTGTCGATGCTTCTTCGTCGAAGACTTTCTTGAATGCTTTGTATTGCGGGAGTAGAGTAGGAGTTTCTTCTTCTTTTGCCAATATTGACTCCTGTGGAGTGATTATTCTTCGTCCTTTCTCCTCGGCTCTTTCTAGTTGAGTGACGATGTCTTCTTTCTGCTTTGTGAGTAGGTGCGCGAGCACATCTCGTCGGTTGTTTGGGCTGACGGTTTTGATGATGATAGGAAGTTGTGCTGGATTTATTGTGCCCGTTCTCCAGTTGAACCGTGGCTCGTAGGCCGCGAGCCAAGGATATCCTAGAAGGACGTCTTCTTTTCCTATATTGGTAACCAGGAATCTCATCTCCTTTTCGTTCCCTCCTACGTTGACGCGAAGGATCACGTAGTGGGTGATGAGTCCTGCTTTGTTTGTCAAATCGTCAATGTTGTATATCCGTTTCGGGGTTTCTAGGCGACGTGTTTTTATCCCCATTCTTTCGAGAAAGCGTGCGCTCACAAAGTTATCAGTGGCTCCTGAGTCCACTAGTGCTTTTATGTCGGCCACGTTGTAACGTGTGTCAAGATGAACTGGAACTTGCATAGATCGGTAGCGCGTAATATACACAGAGTTACAACGAAATGCCCTTACCCAGGCCGTCGGGTTCAGGCGTCTGAAAAATCCGTCCCCATCAGTTTCTGCAAGATGAGGTCCTTCACATCATCCCCTTCGCTAGCCACCCCCCTGAGCCAATCTTCGGCTTTGTCTTCGTCAGTTTGTGGCTTCTGCTCCGTGCTCCTAATCTGCTGCGGTCGTCTTCCTTGTTTTGGCTGGCGACAGTCTCGGCTGATGTGCCCCATTTTGTTACAATTGTAACATCGTATTTGACTGAAGTCGCGAACCCCGCGATTTTCCCTTTGTCGCTGGAGGTATCCTCCTCTTGGTGGGAATGGAGGTCGTGAATTATTGAGGACGTCTTCTGCCCCTGCGAGTCTTCCCCTGGCTCGGTCTGCGGACGTGTCCATCGCGTCTGGATGTGGTAGTGGGGCGAGCAATTTCGATAGTGCCCCCGCGTGATTTCTGTTAGAGCCCTTGAACATGTCAAGGTTTCCGCGTACCGTCTGCATATGGATCCACTTCTGTTGTCTTCTGAGAGCTGACGCTCTCCACTCTTCGTATGTCCTTGGGTCGTCATGTTGGTACATGGCTTCGTATAGCGTCCTTGGTAACCCTTTTATGAAGTACTTGAGGGTTTGTTCGGCGTTGATATCGTATCCCGCGTATCGAACTAATTGTTCGAATAGCGCGATGTAGTCGTCGATCCTCCCCTCCTTCATCCGTATTCCGGCGTCGAGCTGTGCTTGAGCACGTTCCTTGCTGAGTACGTCCGCGAATTGCCTCCTAAAAGCTTGTAGAACGTTGTTCCACAGCCTATTGTCGAATTGGCTGACGCCTCTTGTTACTTCTCGTACTAGCCATTGGCTGGCTGACATGACCCAGGCGTTAACCAGGTCTCCTTGAACGTATGTGAGAAACAACATAGCTTTTTGATACTTGTTTCTCATTGCCGCGTGACTGGCGTTTACTCCAGCGTAGACCTCCCACTGAAGGATGAATCCTTCGACTTTGGCGCGATCTCCACTGAAGGGGCTTGGAGGATTCCCTATGAATTTGTCCGTAGTGTTTCCTCCCGGTAGTGGTCCTCCTTGGGGTTGTCCTCCCATTGGTGGTGGTCCTCCTCCTCCTCCTTGTGGTGGCGGTCCCCCTCCTCCACCTTGTGGTGGTGGGGCGTCATTGTGTCGCCTGAGTGGGTATCCTCGTATCCCTTCTCCTCTGTTAATTTGCTCGAATGGTTGGGGGGGTGGCTCGTCATAGTCGAAGTCGAAACCTCCCGGGTGGTCCGGTTCATCAGGCCCCATGGCCCTTCGTGCGGCTTGTAAATCTGCTGGGTTCATATCCACGATATGACCCGTTCGTTCATCAATGACTAGTGGCGTTGGTTCCTCCATGAGGGTTTGAGTAGCCATGCGGATAGGATCTGGGATATGTAACGTAGCTGTTTGTTGGATAATATTCTCCAATGCTGGTTCCTCGTGAACCTAAATGTGTTCTGGTTCTTCGGCTATTGATGGCGTTGGTGCTCGTTCACTTGTGTGGCTCGTGTCCGACCTTGCGGGTGTTCGGTGTTGAAGTTCTGGGGATATCGGCTCTTCGTGTATTTCTTCTTCTGGGGCTCCGTCGATTCTTCCTTGTTCTTCGACGTCTCGCGCTTCTGATAGTAGGATATTGCAGTTTAGGTCGTCCCCTGCTGGTCTGGCTGCTTCGAAGTATTCTTGAGTTCGATTCCACCTAAGTTCTAACCAACAACACCTTCCGTGATGGAAGATGATAGGATGGAACCGCTGGCTTGTTGCGGCTTCGGCGTAGTAGCCGGTGTTGAAGTGTTCTAGCGGTCCGCTTCGCCTGTCGTCTGGAACTGTCCTCCAGCGAATTCGATTGATGACGTATCTTGCGGGAGCGTCCCTTTCTCTCGAATTGATGGCGAAGGGTTGAAAGTCCCAGCCGTCTTTCGTGGTGATCGGCGCCACGGCGTGTGAGGGAGAGCTTTACTCTAATGTTACGTTTGTGGTCTGACTTAGACCCTACACGCGATGGCGAGTAACGTGACTTAGCGAGGCGTGTCAACACACGAAGGTGTGACTTGTTCAAGGACTCCTGAAAGAGCCTTCCTAAGGGAGCGCGGACAGAGGCGGGAGAGAGAGAACCCCGACTAGATTGGGTGAAGAACACAAGAGAGTAAAGCTGCCGACTACATCAGTCGACAGCTACCTTATATCCTATCCGAACTGTACGCCTTCGTCAGCGATACAGCTACTACTACTATCGCGTGATATCGTCCACTAATACTAACACCACAACTACTACTACCATCAGTCATCGTACAGTCATCCTCAGTCATCGTACAGTAACAGTATCAGTAATCAACATCGTAGAAATGAGTAAGAGTGCAACTGTCAGTCATCGAGTAATAGTAAGCATCCCTGACGTCACGTCCCATCGCTTATGGGTTAGGTCAGATACTTGCTATGACCTGGGACGTAACAAGTTGGGCAGTGGTAAATATCAAGGTAAGTGGTCTGTTGTCAAATTTTGACATACCCTGACCTTCTGACAGCACATCTTATGTAGTGTAAATGTCCAACACCTGTGTCATGGTCACCGTTGTGCCACATCAGGATCGGTGGTGGTGTATCAAGAATGGCAAGCAACAAACCAGACCTGGGCAGTCATTGTGCATGACGTCCCAGAAGATCTAGTGTTGAATACAGCCCGAATACATGATGCATCACACTCTGTAAAAAAGAAAGTCAGGCAAAAGTCAATGAAAAGTTGACTGACTTTTGACTGACATTTGATTGACTGAAGTCCATTTTTTTTGACTTTGACTTGACTAAAAAGTCAATGAAAAGTCATACAGTCAATTGACTTTTCATTGACTTTCATTGACAGAAGGCCGTTTTTTTTGACTTTGGCTTGACTGAAAAGTCAATGAAAAAGTCATACAGTCAATTGACTTTTCATGACTGATGTCTTTTTTTTTTGACTGAAAAGTCTCAAGAAAAGTCAAGAAAAGTCAGTGAAATGTCATTGACTCTTGACTGACTTTTAATGACTTTGATCTGACATGAAAGTCAAGAGAAGTCAGTGAAAAGTCATTGACTCTTAGCTGACTTTCATTGACTTCAACCTGACATGAAAGTCAAGAAAATGTCAAGCAAAGTCAGGGAAAAGTCAACGACTCTCGGCTGACATTCATTGACTGTAGCACGACTTCTTCCGACTTCTTCTGACTTAAAAGTCATAATTAGTCAAGAAAAGTCACTCGACTTTCTCTGACTTTCAGCTGACTTTCATTGACTTCAAGTCATAGGAAAGTCATCTTGAAATCACACAATGATTACAACAAAAAACACACATATTTTTTAAGTAAAAGAACAGGCGCATGCATTCATCAGCAAACAGTCTGGCGGTGAACGAGAGGCAAGTGTATGTGATATAGAATGAGCCAGGCTGTGTACTATACAGCTCTGGCGTTGCATTTAGATTTGTGCTGTAGGCATATCAGCTATAGTTCGAGAAATAAAAATCGAACGACACTTACTTTGTTGATGAGGGCCTCTATGTCCTCTTGAGACAGTTGCTCCAACTTGGGTGCCTGTGTGATTGCCTTGATGATGTCTGTAATGTGGTTAGTATCCATCCCAGACATACGGTGGCACAACTTACCCTTTTTACTGGCCCACTTTCCCTGTGCTTTGATTTCGTGTTGCTTGACCCAGTCCAAGAGCTTGTCACACACGAGCTTCTCGATTCAGAAGACGTCATCACCTGAAGCCTAGATACATGTCAATGAAAAAAATTGAGTAGACTATATCGAGACAACGTACATCTGGATCTGATTTTCCCTCCTTGGGATCTTCAGGTGACGATGTCTTGTGTTCAGCACCGGTGGGCTGCGCTTGCGTCCCCTTGGAAGTGTGAGATAACATGGGGTTCGGAGGGTGACATTAGCAAATGTTGGAAGTGAGGACAACAATGGGCACTTACCGACTTGGAGCCCATGCTAGCTGCCACCAGGGAGAGAAAGGCTGGGCAAGGAGAGGATGACAGCTCTTGTGTGGGTGGTCCTCGCTACCCTTTGTCCGCTTTCAGTTTGTGGGGGGCTCACATCACGCCTGCGTTTGGCCTTGGGGGCAGCTTCCTTGCTTGCTGTTGCAGGCCGTGATGGCCCTAGGACCGGTCACCCTTGAACCACCAACTTCATGGCGGCACGATGTGGCGACATTCGAGTCACACGGTAGATGATACATTGCTGGCAGAGCTGGAAGGAGGGGGGAGACCGGGACTTGAGGTGCGAGACTGGGTCGGGCCACAAGAAGGAGCACGTGAACCTGAGCCAAGGAGTGATGGGGTCAACACACGTGAAGGAGCTTCTTGCAATGGCTTGTCTTGAAGGACCATACCAAGTGTCTTCTCTGCCTTCCAGACACTGGCACAGAGGGACAGGAGAGGGGTGAGAACTTTGAGCTCCTTCAGGGCCTGGACCCATTCCTTCATGAAGTGACATCTGTAAAAGACCCTCTTGTGAGGCATGTTAGCGGCAGAAGGAGGAAGGTGGCCAGTGCCGAGAACGTCCAAATGCATGTGGACACAATGACCGCTGAGCGGCAGATGGCCTTCCACTCCTCAAGTGTGATGAGTTTGCCATCCTCATGCCGAATGATGTGCCACATGGGGGGTTGGGATTCGTTGCCAGAAGAGACATGGACATTGGTGTCAGTCTTGCAGTCCTCGAATGACCAGAGGACAGATTGTGGATAGTGAGAGGGGCGGATGGAAGGACAAGGTGAAGGGAAGAGATGGTTTGCTAATGAAAGAGACTTGGGAGGCCGAATTGCTCGGGCGCAGGGATGATCCACTTGGGCTGATGGCTGGAGAGGCTGAAACAATGAAGTCAGTATTGCACAAAGATAAAATATAATACTTACAGTCCTGTTGAGTCTTCCCCTGCATGCCGATGAGAACATTGACCAAGTTCACGTATTTCATGAACTCTGAATTGACTCGAAGTTTGTCATGCATGAGACTGGCGATGGCAGTAACAGGGAGACCCGAGGGCTGAGACAGAGAAGACGGAGTACAAAGAGACCAGTTACTTGAGGAGGCGTTCATACTAAGGGGGCGAGAGGGACATTTTCTAGCCTGAGAGTTGTCATAGAAGTTGTTGTTGTCGTCATCCACCATCAAGTCCTCCTCTGGGTCTGCATCTGGGATGCGAGACATGAAGAAGCAGGAAAGAGATGAGATGAGGAAAGAAAGGAAAGAAGAGGAATGGGAAAGATGGAGGGAAAACGTGTGGTGGGAGAGTGGGTGAGAGAGAGAGAAGAGAGGAGGAAAACGAACCAAAAAGAAATGGAAACAAGTAGCTTAGCAACGCGGCGGCGGCACGGCGGCCCAGAGTCCCCACAATGTGAAAACTGTTATCTGTGGGCCATCAGTGCATCTTTGGCTCTGTATCTCACTGATGTACACACTTCGCTGCAACATCTATGGCATCAAAGCATACCTGCCCTTGCTTCAAGTGCAAATCCGGGAGGGATGTTACCAGGAAGACACTTGATACTCATTTTAGACAGAAGCAAGATCATCTTGATCAGCTTACAGCCATTGGGGCTAATCAAGATATCTTGGGCTTTGTGCAGGGCTGTCACTATCAGATGATAGATCTACTTAATAGCCTGACTGAGGCGACTCATGTGGAGCAATCTGGGTCATCTTATCCAGGTGGTGAGGCTGGTGAGCACCTAAATTCTTATAATTTTGATCACTTACTGATCTGCTTAGATCTAGCTGATGCCCTGATTGATTCACCTCAATCTTTGGAGGTAGAACAAGCAGAGGATGATGCTATGTTGGTTGATAATGACTGTAAGTGATATATTTGTAGATGATTTAATTTAATTTTTTTTCTGAAACCACTATTATAGATCCCTCATCTCCTGTACAGGAGACTGTGCCTATGGACTGGGGGGATGAATCTGGGCTAGAATATCGTCTGAATCTGGATGAGGACAATGTTGTCATGTTTGATATTCCAGAAGAGCCCTTAGAGGCTTCAGAGGACTTTGGTGCAGACCCTGGCTCAGAGGATGAGCTGTATGGGGATGATGGCTTTTCAGAGCCTGAGGACTGTGTATCAGAGGGTTTTCCTGATATTGAGGATGCCAGTGGTGGCAGTGGTCATGGCAATTTGCCAGAATTTGTCACCCAGCTTCAAGAACAGCTGTTGGATGGGTACACCCTCCCTCCTTGCCCTACTCAGGCTCCATCATAGCCTGAGCTATCTAGGCCAGAGAGATCGTCTCTCCAGCACTATATTGCTTGGAAAGAGTCCAATGGCACAGTGAAAGCATATGATGCCCATGCAAGGGTGCTTTCAGAGGCTACAGAGGAGAAGATCCTTAGCCTCCACAGAGTCAGACGGCTAGCCTTGAATATTGCAGGGCTTGAGCCCTTATTTGTGGATATGTGCCCCAAAAGCTGTATGGCATATACTGGGGAGTTTCTGTCAGATCTCTGCTGCTCCCATGAAAACAAGGGAGATGTGTGTAATGAACCTCACTTTTAGCCACAGCAGCCCTCATCCAGAGCTAAACCAAAGCCAAGGGCAAAAATGTTGTATATGCCCATTACACCAGTCATTCAGGCTTACTATGCCAATGCTGAGACCTCTCATGAGATGCGCCACAGAGATCATGTCTTGCAGGAGACATTGGATCTCCTTGCAGATGGGGCAGGGGTAAAACCAAAAAAGTCAGAGTTTGCCAACTCTGACATACATTGCCGTCATTATAAGAAATTGGGATTGTTTCATGATAAAAGAGACACTGCATTGGCAATCTCTTCATATGGTGCTCAGCTCACCATGAAAAAGCAGTCTAATATGTGGCTTTTAATTCTTGTGCTCCTCAATCTCCCACCAGAGATGTGCTATATAGCAACAAATGTCATCATTCCACTTGCTATCCCAGGGCCAGCAGCACCTGGAAACATTGAGTCCTTTATATACACACTCTTTGCAGAGATGGCAAGGGCCAGTGTTGGAATCTGGACTTGGGATGCTGTTGATTCATCCTACTTTGTTCTGAAGGCATACATCTGTGCTGTGAAAGGAGACATGCTTGGATCTGCCAAGTTAAGTGGGATGGCAGGGCATTCAGCCCTATATGGTGATAGGTTTAGTTTGGTCCAAGGGGCCTGTTCTAAGCGTGGTGCTAGGTGCCAATATTATCCAATTTCTCCACCTGAGAAAAATACATATAATTCATCACGCCCTCCTGCTGATTTGGATGCCTTGCCATTGAGAGGCCAAAAAATTTATTGGGAGGCAGTTAGAAGGCTCCAGTCTGCAGCTAATAAAAATGAGTACTCAAAAATTGTACAGAGTACAGAAATCTCACACCTCACAATGTGTGCAGCTGGTCCTGCATTTCTCCACCCATCATTCTTTCCACTAGACCCATTTCATTTGTTCTATGAAAACTGCATGGTCCACATCTGGGATTTGTGGGTAATACACAGTTCTGAGGATGAACAGATACATATGCCTGCAGAAATGGCTTCAGAGCTTGGTGAAGAGATTGAGAAGGCAAGGAAGACCCTTCCTCCATCCTTTGCTTCACCAATCAGAAATCCATATCTGAAGCATAACAGCCAGTTCAGAATCTATGAATGGATGGCTCTACTTCATTGATATATAATACCAATAGAATGGGAGCTAGACTTTGATAGAGAGGTGCTAGAGAACTTTGTGCAATTTGTGGACATCATTGAAGTGGCAATGTCTCACACACCAAAGTCTGATGAGGACCGATATGCCTTGCACAATTTAATCAAGTCCTTCCTTGAAGGCTTTGAAAGGCTTTATGTTCAAAATGACCATGAGAAGGTTTCAAGATGCAGGCTGTGCATCTGGCAGTTAATTCACATTCCTCTTTTTGTAATATTCGCAGCTTGTATGTATATATGACAGATATGAGTGTCATGAGATGAAGTCACACTCCTATTCAATGTGGCAACCTTTCTCTATCCGTACATGTGTGTCACTATTTGTTGCTTACTCATCATTTCAACGCGCATGTTCCCCTACACCTCTTCATATTTCATGGAATGGATCAATCAGATTTGGGTCTCAAGCTACAGTTGAGAGGGCCATTGGAGAGATTGGACATAAAGTTAGATCCAGAAAAGCACCTTTTGCTAATATTGCTACAATGCTCTATGAAAGGGCAAGCATAAAGGTGTTGAACTTGTGATATCCATTGATAAAGATTCCCCCAAGAGAGAAAGGGAAGAGAGAACACTTGTATCAGTCACTTCCAATCAAAAAGGTGGAGATAACTAGTCCTTCAGAACATTATGATCACCTTGCTGCAATTTGTGATTTCTTTGAATTCCCATTGGACACAGATATGCCAATTGTGAGATGGGGAAAGTGTGTCATATCAGGAGAAATCACTTGAGAAGCAGAATATCTGAAGAAGCAGGGCTAGCTTCCAGGTCATCCAGATACTTTGAATCTCAGAAGGGGGGCTGGTTTTTGGAGAGGCATTGGCATTTTACCACTTGCCTCAGAATGATTGCAGTGTTGTGGTCTACCATGAACTAGTAAACATGATTGATGTCATGGGGAGGTCATGTGGAGAGTAGTCTGAGGAATTTATGGTCATGGAAACATTCAGAATCACTAGATTGGTTGGAATATGGGAATATGGGCCAAGGGTTCATATATTGAGAAAACATGTAGGATTAGATTTGCTTGATGTTGAGGAGGATGAAATTGAAGAGCAAGAAGAGTAGTAAAGTAAATTAGCCATTATGTACTTGTACAGTAGAGGTTGCTATACAATTGTGTCTTTGCTGGTGATGAATCCCTCTGAGCTATATTCCTATGCTCATTCCTTCACACCAAAACATGTCTCAAGCATTGCCACATATGCATAAGTAGTGGAGGAAAGGTCAGTGAGTGCTGCCACTCAAGAAAGGTTGTGAGGTGCTGTGCTAGCATGGACGCCCCTTCCTGACATCCCCCACCTCCATGCACACACACCACCTCCTCATATCCCCTGTCTCCATGCACACACACACCCTTCCCATATCCCCCACCTCCACGTGCACACACCCTTCCCATATCCCCCACCTCCACGTGCACACACCCTTCCCATATCCCCCACCTCCACGTGCACACACCCCTCCCCATGTATCCTGCCCCCACCCCCACCCCCACACACATGCACACACACCCTCCACATATCCCCCACCTCCATGCACGCACACACACTCCCCATATCCAGCCCCCCCCCCACCCACACACACACCCATCTTCATACATATCCCCCACATCCATGCAAACAGAACACCTCACCATATCCCCTGCCTCCATGCACACACCCCTCCTTCCCAAATCCCCCACCTGCATGTGCACACACCACTTCCCAACATCCCCCACCTGCATGCACACACACCCCCTCCTCATATCCTGCACCTACATGCACACACACACTCTCCCCATATCTCCCGCCCCCACCCCTACACACATACACACACACACCCTCCCCCATCCATGCACACACACCCCCTCCCCATATCCCCCACCTCCATGTGCACACACCCCCTCCCAACATCCCCCACCTCCATGTGCACACACCTCCTCCTCATATATCCCACCCCCACCCCCACCCCCTCACACACACACCTACCCCATATCCCCCACATCCATGCACACACACCGTCTCCCCATGTCCCCCACCTCCATGTGCACACACCCCTTCCACATATCCCCCACCTCCAGGTGCACACACCCCCTCCCCATATCCCCCACCTCCATGTGCACACACACCCTCCCCATACCCCCACCTCCATGTGCACACACCCCTTCCCCATATCCCCCACCTCCATGCACACCCTCCCCTTCCCCATATCCCCTACCTCCATGCACACCCTCCCCTTCCCCATATCCCCCACCTCCATGCACACCCTCCCCTTCCCCATATCCCCTACCTCCATGTGCACACACACCCTCTCTGTATCCCCCACCTCCATGCACACACACCCTTTCCCCATATCCCCCACCTCCATGTGCACACACCCCTTCCCCATATCCCCCACCTCCATATGCACACACACCCTCCCCAAACCCTCCACCTCCATGCACACACACCCTCTCCCCATTTCCCCCACCTCCATATGCACACACCCCCTCTCCATATCCCCCACCTCCATGTGCACACTCACCCTCCCCATACACCCTGCCTCCATGCACACACACCCTCCCCATATCCCCCACCTCCATGTGCACACACCCGTTCCCCATATCCCCCACCTCCATGCACACACACCCGTTCCCCATATCCCCCACCTCCATGCACACACACCCTCTCCCCATCTCCCCCACCTCCATGTGCACACACACCCTCCCCATACCCCCACCTCCATGTGCACACACCCCTTCCCCATATCCCCCATCTCCATGCACACGCACCCCTTCCCCGTATCTCCCACCACCACTCCCACCCCCACATACACACTCCCACCCATTCCCTATATCTCCTACCCCCACCCCCTCACACACACTCACACCCCTTCCCTATATGCTCCTATCTCTATGTACACACCCCCTTTCCAGCTTTCCCCATCTCCCCCACTCAGGATTGCTTTTTTCGCAATTTTTCTCTAAGCTTTCATTGACTTTTCCCAGACTGCCAGTTGACTTTGTCTGACTTTTGCATACTCACTGAAAAATACCACATGTTTTCATCATTTTTTCAATAAGTCAATTTTGACTGACAATTGACTTATGTTGACTTCTGACTTTTTCTGACTTTTCATTGACTGAATGTCATTTTTTCGGACTTTGTCTGACTTTTTAGTGACTCTCATCGACTTTCTTTTTTACAGAGCATCACACTTCACCTGGTCCACTTGCGGTGAACTCCAAATTGTGATAAATTGATCTGAAGATTACCCAGTAACGTTGGTGTAATGCCATGAAAACCCTAAGTTTATTGATATTCACATTCATTTCATCCTAATTTCCTATTTACACTCTTTTCCTGGCCTTCAAACACGCTCAGCAACATCCATCTCAACGAGCTGTTCCTCCACAGTGCACATGGAGAAATTTTGACCACAGGGGAAATGGGCACACAAAGGAATTGCATGATTGAACAACTCGCTGCACTCAACTGTCAAAATGTGAGGCACACTGTGAGCGTGAGCTCTGCACGCCAGCCATTCGCCTGCATTTGCGAAGGTAAGCACCAGTTGACACCGTATAGAAAGTGTTTGCTCACCAGTGCCTCCATAGGCTTGACAACGAGCTTGACAACCAACCAGCAAAAGACAAAGAAAAGCGTGCGAAATCTGAAGAAAATCTCACAAAATATGGCTAAAATCTGTGGGGAAAAGGTAAGTAAGTTGTTTATGGAGCAATAATATGACTTACCATATTGTTTTGAGGTCTTTGTGTCATGTAAAGATGAGGAGGTGGTGGAGAGGTGGATGAGGAGTGTGAGAACACCAGTGCCTGAAAACGGTACACAGCAAGCTAACTGAGCGCCGGCGTCACTCAAGTTCACATGGTCAGTTATAGTGAGCATTTAGTAGCAATGCCACCATGATTCCATTGCACCATCCCCTCCATCCACCAATGTGAGTGTTCAAAGACCGGAATAGATTAGATTATCATAATCTAATCACGTGAGATGAACGGTGCAGTATGTTAATGGCAAAAGCTGAAAACTTTAAGAAGTTTTTTTTTCTTGCTAAAGAACGCCAGCAAAGCAACTTGCCTTCCCCCACTCTCCATGAACAGTGACGGCCTCTTTCCATCGACTCCTTCTGCAGCACCAGCTCCAGATGGCACACCTTCTAGGAGCCCTTATAACAATCGAATCTCTACACTGTGACAAAGGACTCCAACTTGTGGCTCTGGTGTTGATCTGGGTTTCACGACACCTAACAGATTTAGTGACCCTATGCTGCCTCCTGCTCAACCATGATATCGCTCCTCCCTGTCCAGCTTGCCACAGTCATTGTCCTTTGACTCAAACGAGTTTCAAGACATCGACATCCATACAGGGCATGGGGGGATCCCATCGTCAGTGCAGGCTTCATTGACGCCATTTCCCAGTCCATGGGATTCTCAACCACCACAGATGAGGACTATGGGAGTAAACTTCACTCCATTCTGAGAGTATGTCATGCTTAGATGTAGGTTAACCTGCTCACTAACAAAAAACATATAGCATCAGACATTCAGAGGGGGTACCTTCAGCTCTCTATCTATCAGACTGGGCTCATGTATGCAATACTCAAAGAATGCCGTGCCATCACTGAGACCTGCCATACTGATTGAGCCATGATGGCTGAGATCCAGACTTGCCTTGACAAGGTGTTCATGCTCACGCCGGAACAAAAGGTATGTATTCAATTCTTTTGGTTATTTTACTGCCACTGAGCCCTTCAGATGAATATCTGTTTTGTCACTGGGGAGTTACTCCTCAATCCCAACCGAGTGTGTTACACCCAATTGAGTATCATGTGGAGGTAAGCATGTCCACCTTGGGACTGAGCATCCGACATGCTCACTGAACTCATATATAGATCAGGATCCGTGAAAAGCAGAAGGAGCTCCACTTTTTCAATATCTTTGGAAACTTGGCCCATCAATGTCTCCTTGGGAGCACAATCCGACATACTTGCTCAAGCGTACGAAATGCTTAACAAGAGATGGTAGGAATGGCCTCATATTTCATTCATACAAGTACTGACACAAATCAAAGCTGCGTGATAGCATCACCAATTTCCATACCTCAACACTTGATGACTTCATCATCAATTTATCCAATCATTTCATTGCTACCCAAATGCCACTCACGTGTCCTTTTGTCATCCATGTTGCTTTGCTGGTGCATACTGCATCCGTGACACTTCTACTAACTAACCTTTATCTATGTAGTGACGATTTGCCATGGAGCACCCACAAGTCCTGGACTGAATGGCTGAAGAAGATGCCAATGACAACAAACCGGCTGAAAACAGGAGCCGAAGCGACAGCACCCAACCTGATGGTCCTGATACTAAGGAGTACTCATGGCCATCCAACGCCATGTCAACTACATCCCAGCATAGCAAGAAACACAGGCATGGTGGCCAACTGGTACCTCCAACCCTCATGAAGGGCACTGACTTTTGATTGATGGTCGATAATTGGTTTGCTTTTCAAATGCAAACAGACCAATGTGGAATGTCGTGGAATACACCTGGATGGACAATGTATGTGTACTTCTTATGCTTCATATGTCTCCATTTCTAACATGACAGCTGCAAATACATAGATATATTGAAAATACCATCGATCAAGACCACAAGAAGTTCAAACCTGCCCCCTGTGTGAATCCATTCATCGGTGATCCTAGAGCTGTTGCAGCAGAGTGCGAAGGTGGTGTCAGGAGTGTGGACCCTTGGGCTATCAGTGCAATCGGGTCTATGCAGGGGATTCTGGGGAGCTTGTAGTCATTACCCTCAGACATGTTCTTTTTCATAGCTTAATAAATCACATTGTCATTGTTTCATTATCCTCAGTGGAAAATTTGGTTGAGTTGAAAATATCACACTGGCCACTTGGTCATCGTAAACAAGGACATAATGACATCCAGCCTCAGAATCAATTGCATCGCTGAGCCTGGAGGGGACTCAATGGCTCATGGGGACAACAGTAGTGAATACTCTTGCACACCCAAATGTGGCACCAAGGTTGCAATTTCTGCAAAGTGTGGACTGAAACTCTATAATGCTGTGGCAATGTCCCTTGGCAATTGTGCAGACCAGGGGCGCTGTCCTCAGAGCAGATGCCAGTGCAACCTCAGGATGCTCTGGTGGCATTCCCTTGGGACACTTGGCAATACTGCCAAGTATGTATTGTCTCTACACTCACGGTTTCTTCCCTTGCTGCTCTGTCCAATCCTTAGTGACTCCGGGTATATTTTTGGCTAATACTCAGAGTGGAGACCAGCCATAAAGGGAATTAGCATGGGATCATGCCCTGTCTCATATTCAGTCATGATGTGGTATATATAAGCAATATATTGGGGAATGAGACTGCCCATAACAGGGATAGGCACTGCATTTCACTAGATTTATTTGCACAGAATACTATGCATAAAGTCCAATTTTAAACTAATTTCCAATTTTAGTGCAGCCAGTGCTGACTCATGGTCCAGCTGTCATGAGGATGCTCGCTTGGGTTGGGGGTGTAAAGGGAGTTGTGTAAGGTGGAGGGAGCAGTAGATGGGGTTATCTACTGCAAGTGCATCATTTCACTCAGAGGGGGAGTATGGCACATGTGTGTGAGAGGCTCCTGTAGGGATGCCATTAATCAGGATGCACAACCATTGGATGTTTTCATGTGAGGAGATGGGGACAGGAGTGGGGTTTGAAGAAAGGAAGGGGCTGAGGGAAGTGGTGATGAAGTGTGAAGCTGTGTTGAGATGGTGAGCCATCATATCAGGTCCTGCCATGAGAACCAAGTTGTTCTTCACTGTCCACCTGGCAGCGACAGTGTTACTTGGTGTGGGAAGCCATGGGGGGCAGCATTGAGGAAATCCATGACTTTCAGTGGGGTCTGCTTGACCACCTGGGTGTCGGTCTGAATTTCCTCAACTGTGGGAGGGGCCAGCAAGACGACTAGGCTAGGCCTAGCTGGTGACCATGTAGCTGAGGCAAAAGAAAGGGGGGCTAAGAGGGACCAGCTTAGCTGGCTGTGGTGGGGCCATAGCAGGGGGATTGGGCTTGGTGGGTGGGGAGGCAGGCTTGGTGGGAGCCTGAGGAGGCTTATCAAAAATTTGTCAAGAGGTCCTTCACCTCTTGAGCAAGTGTGGCTAGTGCACCATTAAAAGAGATCTTGAGGAGCTGGAGTTCCTCAGAGAGGTTGGGAGGGATAGAGGTGGGATGGGGGCCAGTGTGAGTATGTAGGGGGGCAAGGCCTGCCCACTCGACAAGGGGGAGGTTGCCTAGTTCAGAAATTGGAGGTGGCTTCTTATGGATGTCTTGTAGTGTCCAGTCTACCGCTTCAAATACGAGATGATTCTGCATTGAACATTTGTCCCAGATTAGTAGGTGAATGTTTACTATTTTTTCTGCCAGCGCAGTTCTTTGAGAGATCACACATGTTGAAGCAGAATTGAGAGAGATCGGTATTTTGAGTGCAGAGTGAGCAGTCCTCCCTCCAGGCGGTAGCAATGTGGCAATGCCTGATGATGCCACACATAAAATTTTCAGTTGCCGTGCTCTTGCCACAAAAGAAAGTGTTTTGTAAACGAACGTTTTTCCTGAACCAGCGGCACCTTGCAGGAAGAATATGCGTGGTTCATGATGTAACACAGCTTCAAAAATGGTTGCAAATGCAGTGTGTTGTTCATCATTAAGTAAGACGATGGAGTTGTCAAATAGACGTGCCTGTTCATTAGGGTCAAAAAAGTGGTGTCGGTGTGAAGATTGCGGAGATAAAAGAGTTTCCCACTGAATTTGCGGTTTTGGCATGCCGACACAATCCATGCTTTTCTCTTCCCTTTTTAGGTGGTTTTCCATAAGATAGAGGCCGTAGTCTTCAATCATGTCCTCTGAGACATTAGAAATACCATGTCTTTCCAACGTTTTCTTCAAATTGTCGCAAAGATGTTTTTTAAACATTTGCCATGAAGTTGTCAGTTGTGAAGGGTTATTTTGGCATAGTATTGTGAGAACGAGCTGCCGCAACTTCCAACCGGTATTCATGTCTTTTGTGTCGCATAGAGTTTGTTTCCATTCATTGTTGTCTGCAAGTAAGCCTTTAGCGAGACATGCTTCTTGAAAAGTTGGATATGTCAAGCCGTTGACAGAACATAAGTCAGTAAAGCTGGTGACGTTGGTCCTCACTGAAAGAAGGAGTCGAAGATAAAAAATTTCGCCAGCAATAGGAGGAATGAAGACAAGACGTCCAGATGTTTTCGCTGCTTTTCGTGGATGCCATTCTCTTTTGCCATAGTCCCAAGTAAATTTTGTGGGGAAATCACCATAAAGGATGTGATGTGCATCTGTGTAGCGCACATTTGCCTTAAAGAAGCCAGTTAGTTGAGTGTCACAAGGACGTTCGACATTTACGGTATCGGTGTCATTGAATACGACAAATTGTTCTCCTTCCAGATGCACTTGTAGTTGCATGATGAGGGGAAACTCCTGTGGCAGTGTTCAATGTGTGAGAAGTGGTATGATATGTTGCATACTTTATGAGTTGCCCAACCCATCAATCGAGCGAATGCTTCTGGTGTACTGACATAACATGCGTCAATATAAGACTTTGTTTCATCTCTTTCCCAAGTGTCTTCGCTTTGGGACTGCTCTCATGTGTTGTCGGTAACTAATGTGGCAGCCATGCGATTGGGACCTTTGTATGTGTACTTTCGCTGTGTTATAGACGAAAATGATATTATAGGAGAGCACATACCTTATATAAGTATTTGATGGCATTGAACCCAGTAGTGCATTCTACATTGATATGTGCTTCATAACGAAGCAAAAGATAGGGACTATAGGAAATGACACTGCAATTGTCGACATAGAGGTTGCCGATTTGCATGAAGCAGCCAGTATCCCGTCGTTGTGTTTGTATGTATGCATCACCAGTGATTTCCGTTTCCGCATGAAATGGTTTTGGAAAATGTTTGGAACATTTGTCATGTTGGTCTAAGCAAGGTGAAGGAATGTCATGGCCGCAAGGGAGCCCATGGCGCACATCTTGTCCATAGTGATCGGTAGAACCCACACGACAATTTGTCTTACAATACGGGAAAGCCCATGTGGGCCTATGATGATTAGATAGTCAATAGATATGGATGGGCCCATGGGGACCTTTTGTGGAGGATCCTGCATGGGCCCACCATTGACCAATGTAGATAGCTGACGATGCTTGGGAATGGGCCAATGGAGCGAATGAAATATCACTGTTTATGACTGATGAGAAAGGTTGCCGATGGGATTGAATGGGCCCAGAAGGGCTAGTGAGATATGCTGCCAATGGACTTGAATGGGCCTAGTGTCGCTGTTGGGGGAAAATGCCGTTGGTCTTGTATTGGCCCAGAATCACCGATACAATAAACTGCTGATGGACTTGATGAGCCTAGAATCACTTATGAGTGAATATGCCGATGATGTCGAATGGGCGCATTGCTGCTCACAAGGGAAGCTGCCGATGGGATTGAATTGGCCCATTATTTCGTGCCACATATTGCCGATGGTTTTGAATGGGCCCAGATTTGCTTTTGAAACAATATGCTGATGGTCTCGAATGGGCCCAGCTTCACTGGTTAGAGAAGCAGCCAATTGGCTTGAATGGGCCCAGGGGACTTTTGGGAGAAGTTGTTGATGGGCTTGAACGGGCCCAATGTTACTTGAGAGAGAAGCTGCCGTTGATCTTGAATGGGCCCAATGATGTTCATGTGAAAGCTGCCGATGATCCTGAATGGGCCCAGGGTTTTCCAAGAGAGAAGCTGCCGATGGTCTTGAATGGGCCCAGCATTGCCTTTGAGAGAAGTTGTCGATGGGCTTGAACGGGCCCAAAGTTGCTTGAGAGAGACGCTGCAAATGATCTTGAATGGGCCCAATGCTTTTTATGTGAAAGCTGCCGATGGTCTTGAATGGGCCAAGAGTTTCTCAAGTGGGAAGCTGCCGATGGTCTTGAATGGGCCCAGCTTTGCCTTTAAGAGAAGTTGTTGACGGGCATGAAAGGGCCCAATGTAGCTAGAGAGAGAAGCTGCTGATGGTCTTGAATGGGCCCAGCTTTGCCTTTAAGAGAAGTTGTCGACAGGTTTGAACAGGCCCAATGTTGCTTGAGAGAGAAGCTGCCGATGGTCTTGAATGGGCCCAATGTTGTTCATGTGAAAGCTGCTGATGGTCTTGAATGGGCCCAGAGTTTCTAAAGAGAGATGCTGCCGATGGTCTTGAATGGGCCCAGCATTGCCTTTGAGAGAAGTTGTCAATGGGCTTGAATGGGCCCAATGTTGCTTGAGAAAGAAACTGCCGATGATCTCGAATGGGCCAATGTTGTTCATGTGAAAGCTGCCAATTGGCTTGAATGGGCCCAGAGTTTCACAAGAGAGAAGCTGCCGATGGTCTTGAATGGGCCCAGCATTGCCTTTGAGAGAAGTTGTCGATGGGCTTGAATGGGCCCAATGTTGATTGAGAAAGAAACTGCTGATGATCTCGAATGGGCCCAATGTTGTTCATGTGAAAGCTACAGATGGTCATGAATGGGCCCAGAGTTTCTCAAGAGAGAAGCTGCTGATGGACTTGAATGGGCCCAGCATTTCCTTTGAGAGAAGTTGTCGATGGGCTTGAACGGGCCCAATGTTGTTTGAGAGAGAAGCTGCCGATGGTCTCAAATGGGCCCAATGTTGTTCATGTGAAAGCTGCTGATGGTCTTAAATGTGCCCAGAGTTTCTCAAGAGAGAAGCTGCCGATGTTCTTGAATGTGCCCAGCATTGTCTTTGAAGAAAGTTGTTGATGAGCTTGAACGGACCCAATGTTGCTTGAGAGAGAAGCTGCCGATGATCTCAAATGGGCCCAATGTTGTTCATGTGAAAGCTGCCAATTGCCTTGAATGGGCCCAGAATTTGTCAAGAGAGAAGCTGCTGATGGTCTTGAAGGGGCCCAGAATTTGTCAAGAGAGAAGCCGCCGATGTTCTTGAATGTGCCCAGCATTGCCTTTGAGAGAAGTTGTCGATGTTTTTGAATGGGCCCAATGTTGCTTGAGAGAGAAACTGCCAATGGTCTTGAATGGGACCAATGTTTTTCATATGAAAGCTGCCAATTGGCTTGAATGGACCCAAATAACTCGGGGAGAAGCTGCCGATGGTCTTGAATGGGCCTAGCATTGCCTTTGAGAGAAGTTGTCGATGGGCCTGAACAGGCCCAATGTTGCTTGAGAGAGAAGCTGCCGATGATCTAGAATGGGCCCAATACTTTTCATGTGAAAGCTGCCGATGTGCTTGAATCGGCCCAGAGTTTCTCAAGAGAGAAGCTGCTGATGAGCTTGAATAGGCCCAGTATTTCTTTTGAGAGAAGTTGTTGATGAGCTTGAATGGGCCTAGTGTTGACTAATAAAGAAGCTTTCGATGGTCTTGAATGAGCCCAGAGTTTCTCGAGTGAGAAGCTGCCGATGGGCTTGAATGGGCCAAGTGTCACTTTTGAGACAAGTTGCTATGGGCTTGAATTGACCCAGTGTTGTTTTTGAGAAAAGCTGCCAATGTGCTTGAATGGGCCCAGTGTTGCTTAAAAGAGAAGCTGCCGATTGTCTAGAATGGGCCCAGAGTTTCTCAGGAGAGAAGCTGCTGATGGTATTGAATGGGCCCAGGGTTTCTTAACAGAGAAGTCATAGATGACCTTGAATGGGCCCAATGCTGCTTAGGAGTGAAGCTGCTGATGGTCTCGAATGGGCCCAATGTTGGTCATGTGAAACCCGCCAATTGGCTTGAATGTGCCCAGACCTTTTCAAGAGAGAAGCTGCTGATGGTCTTGAATTGACCCAGTGTCGCTTTTGAGAGAAGCTGCCGATGTGCTTGAATGCGCCCAGCATTGCTGCTGAGAAAAGCTGCTGATTGTCTAGAATGGTCCCAGAGTTTCTCACACTGTGGGCATTGTCCAATGTTAGACAAATTAATATTTTGATTTTATTAGAAGGATATTTTAAATAAGTATAAAATGTTGACACACAAAATAGTGGGAAATTATTTAGAATGTATTCTATAATTAAGATAGTGTTTTGCCATCAGATATATTGTGAACATATTTAAAATATAATTACTTATAATATTTCAATGTGCTTCACACATTTATTGTTAATTAGTTCATATCATTCATTGTGATCATATAGCAAAACATATTCCCAATATATTCCTTATATCTCCTCAGATTTCATCAAGGAGATATTTGGCCCGACATCTTATATCGGAACATCATGACTCACTGACTCGAGACATTGAGACTCGAGATGTCAAAATCTTGACACAAACATCGCAATGTTCATGAACATCGCAACATCACAACACAACATTAAGACTTGAGACTCAGGATCTTAACACACAAGTCTTAACATGTAGAGATGACAATGCTTAAATTGTGGTTTAGAACAAACCAAAAAAATTGTATTAGGGCTACGCTACAGGCCGGCAGGGAGCCCCTAGTACTGTGCTGTCGAGTCAAGTTGAGTTGACTCAAGTTGTATCGTATTGTCGTGTCATGTTGTGTTATGTTGTGCTGTGTTGTGTTGTGTTATTTTGTGTTATGTTGTGTTGTCATGTTGTGTTGTCGTGTTGTGTCCTGTCCTGTCGTGTTGTATCGTCACATTGCAGTGTCGGCTCTCTGCCAACGTGTGCTGCGTCCTGTCATGCGTTGCGCTATCGTAGCAGCAGGCATCGTTATGTCGTGATAGCAGCTTGTCCCCAAATATGATGGGGACAACGGGATCGTGAAGGGTTAGAGAGTGGACTGTGACGGCAGGGGGGTGAGATGTCCAAGTCTAACAAACATAGGACACATAAAGCAAACCAGAAGTCATTTTAGTATTAGTTTCTCGCTCCAAAAGTCGAGTTGTAACATGATACCCATCGCCTTGAGGAATCGGATGGTCAGATGACTAACCCAGCTGGCTTTGCCGCTCTCGCCGAGTCACCCTGTTGAGTTTCAGGGTGTGAGTACAACGGAGACATTTAGTAGGGCATGCAGGAACTTACAAAACATCTGCAAGCGCAATTCTCAGCCTCCTCAATTGCTTCCTCTGATAGTGCTACCAGATCTGGATATCAGTGGCTGGGCGGAGTACATACAATACCATACAACAAACTTTAATGTCTTCTGCATTGATGTGGGTGATTGGATGGGAGTGATGACAGTGACAGTGTGGGTGAAGATGTAAAGATGTACGTTTATTCCAAAAATGTCAATGAACAAAGTTTCTCACACAATCAAAAACCGCAACACTCTACCAAGATAAGGACTTTCAAGCTCAGTTAGGTTTGAGGTGAGACCGATAAAGGTAAGCTTATGAACCACAATGAGCACAATGTCATACAATCAATTAAGGGGATGCCAAAAGCTTCCAAGGACAGTCAAGACCAGCAAGGGAATCGTATGCAAAACCAGAGGTTGTGGAGTCAAAGAAGTCAGGCAGCAGGATGAGTGAGGCAGTTAAGAGCCTTCTCTTTAAGTTGAGTGACTGAGTGAAGCCATGGGGGACGTGAGCTGTGAGCAGTATGATAAGAGGTGAACACTATATGATAGGAGCATCCTGAGACTCAGACCTAGACTTTTCAAGTCCATGTACAATGGTACCACCGCATCTGATTCCACTGTTCCGCTGGAGCTTCACACTCATCAATGAGGCACTTGTCAGCCTCTCCTCTCTCTCAATTTAGGTGCATGTCGACCACTGACTCCTTACCTTTGAGCCCTTCATCGTCATTATCATCGATACCCTCCTCTCTGAAGTTATCTGGGTCAGTATTTTGGTCAGATCATGTTCATCACCTGCCATTAGGTGTACTTGTCACCTTCGTCAGCAAGTTGCTTCAACTCGCAGTCAACTCCTGAGCTGTTTAACCCTTTTCCTCTTTCGGAAAAAGACAAGCAAGAATAGTATGGGAATGTGTTGAGTAGTAGCAGGATGAAACAAAAATCACTCGCCTGCATCACCTAGTCTGATATGAGGGAAACAACGCATGTGATGTCAGTGAACCCTGAACATACCTTCTCCACTTCCTCTCCCTTCAGCCATTGTTTGATAGATGTTGCCAACGTCTTTATTGCTGGAATTACGCATGGTGATGGGTGTTAATTGAGGCACAGCGACAGTAAGACATAAACGTACACAATTGGTGACCTGGAAGTCTTCCAGCATTGCGCCACCTGCTGCGCGATGATACCCAGTGTGGCTGCCCAAAAACCTGAGGTGTCCAAATCATTCATAGAGTTTAGATGCCAAGGGGGAGAAACTCACCAAAAGAAATCCAAGGGGAGCTTTTGGTTGACCATCCTACGGCACTGCATTGATGCCCACACCAAGCCAGGCAGTCATGATGATTACTCGGTACAAACATTGAGCTCATTTTTCTTCAAAATTTCAGGCTAGGAAAGCATCTTGGTGATGTCAAGGAACTCAGGGTGCCCAACCATGTCGTTACGCTGACGAAGATCAGTGATTCAGCAGAGAGTGAGAGTCCGCACTCTCTTGCCTTTGTACATGGAACTGGAAGAGTGTGTGTTCATAAGTTGCAGCTGAGGTCAAACGTGGTCTCCTGCAATGCATGGTTGATGAGAATGCTGATGGTGTCGGATCCAGAGTGACGAGATATGGTCTTCCTGCACTTCAAATATTGAAAGCTGTTGTGAAGACAATCGGATGAGAGTCAAAGTCAGTGGAAGAGACTCTGTGATAACTCGTGCATTGCAACTCCGAGCTGCCTTGCAAGATTTCATTTCCTTTTGGCGCACTGAAGTGAACTGGGATCGGTAAATCAAAACTCACACATCATGAAGTGTCCACTCGTAGCATTAGACCCAAGGGCAGTGTCTTATACTCCCTCCTGCCCTGCCCCGCGTTCCTCTTCCGCGACATGGCAAGTCAGGATTGACCATCTCCAAGACGGCAAGTACTAATGGTTGCTCACAAGGGCAGCAGGACCGATCACGGTGACACTTGACCCAGCAACACGCGCCTTGGTGCCAAAGGCCCTAAACGCAGCTCACCCCACTGCGAATCTGCGACGGTGGCAAGAGTGGGGTGGCCTAAGGTCGTCAGAGGGCGACGGCAGACTCCGGCCTGTAGATGGCGACAGCCTGATGAAGAGAGGGGTTAGTAGTAATTAGAAACGAGGTCGTGGCACTTACCTCAACGTGCAGCTACAGTGTCTCTCTACGGCCAGGATTCGACGAATGACAGGTTTGCCACTCCCACCCTGCCCCACTTTCCTCTTCTCCAACTTGACCACCCACAGGAGTCAAGTCAGGATTGACCGCCTATAAGATGGCGAGTACTAACAGTTTGCCAACAAAGGCAACAGGACCGGCCACAATGATACCGACCCAGCAATGCATGCGCCGGTGCCAATGGCTTCCAAACGTGGCTCACCCCACTGCGACTCCATGATTACGGGAGGAGGGAGCAGCCTAAGGTCGTCAAAGGGCAACAGCGGAGGAGGAGGTAGGAGTGTTGTTCCATGGACTCCAGCCTGGTAGATGGTGGCTGACTGATGAAGAGAGAGGTTAAATAGGAAGTAGAATGAGGTTGCGGCACTTACCTTAACGTGCAGCCACAGCGTTCCTCCACTGCCAGGATTCGATGAACGACAGGTTTGCCACTCCCACCTTGCCCCGCTTTCCTCTTCTCCAACTTGACCACCCACAGGCGTCAAGTCAGGATTGACTGCCTATAAGATGGCGAGTACTAACGGTTTGCCAAGAAAAGGAAGCAGGACTGGCCACAATGATACCGACCCAGCAACGCATGTGCCAGTGCCAATGGCTTCCGAACGCGGCTCACCCCACTGCAACTCTGTGATTACGGGAGGAGGGAGCGGCCTAAGGTTGTCAGAGAGCGACAGTGGAGGAAAAGGGTAGGAACATCACTCCACGACCTCTAGTCTGGACAGTCGTAAGCCAGGTCAGATGCAGAGAGAATGGTGACAGCAAAGACTATATTGAAAATAAAAATATAAATGAATGCTCACCTGAAGCAATACAAAACCAAATCAAAGGTAGGCCTGCGAATCTTCGACTAGTGTCAACCTGAAACAGATCAAAATTGCCATCAGGTGGGAAGTGAAGTCATGAGCACTCCCACTGAGGTCACCAAGGCGGCGCGCAAAGGTTGCTCATGATGGGTGTCGTACGGAAAGAACGAAAAAAAACGGGAAATGCCTGAAGAGCTTGAAATTTGAGGGCACCATACAAAAGACGGGGGGAAGGGGCAACAAACACGTCCCAGCAAGCAACCCAGATGGCGTGTCAAGGTTACTTGTAAAGGGTGCCGTGAGGAGAGGGCACTGAGCGTTGTAGAGCTTGTTCGACCACATTACAGTGTGGCACTGGCGTGGTAGTGATGAAGAGAGCAGGAGTGTGGGTGAGGACGGACCGGTGAGAGTCAGCAAGATTGATAGTTTTGCTTATACGGTCCCTGTTTCGTCACTCTGTTGGAGCTGACTAAGCTGACTAAGAAATTATAACATCGCGGTGGCGTGACTCGCATTATGTCTACGTTGTCCGTGTTGCTCTTTCTCTTTTACCAGATACCACAGACCATTTGATCGTCTGCAGTGGGATAATTGTCTCATCTGGTCGTCGTGTTCACGAAGTTGTGCTCATGCTTCCAGGCTGCAGTCTCGGTTATTGGCTTGGGAATCTCAATGGTTATCATGATGCAATATATTTTATCACTTCTCAGAGCTACGACTTGGTAAGCTTGTCTTTAAATGGTGAGAAACATCTGCACCCAAACATCCCCTCATGGGCAGTGCTACCCATTCTCGCATCAGACACTGACTTGACCGGCGGTGTCATTGAGCCTCTCACTTCCCTCCCAACTCTTGTGAAACAAAGTGCCACTCAACCACTCCATTTGGAATTGGTGAGCAAGGCGTCCGTTCAGGTCAGAACTTGGAAAGGTGGCGTTGAGTCAGGTCTCATTGACTGCCTATTGCTGTAAGTCAGCGGTCCAGTGGGACGGAAGCGACAGTGGATGCGACATTTGATGTGGACAGGCCAGCGCGCGTGGGCCAGAGTGATGCGATTGGCTGATGGCAATCGGCACTATCATCAACTATGATTGCTCTAGGGTGGGACAAGAGCAGAGTTCAGACTTTGACATCGTCGTCGACGTCCTGTGCTTTCCTTTCCTTCGGCGGCCCTGGCTTTCTGTGTGCCACACCTTCTTCATCGTCACAGGCCATCTCGAGAAGAATGGCAGAGGTTACCTCTCCACCAGATGGGTGGTCGTTATCGTTGACTTGTTTTTGGCTGACACATAAGGCTGGTTGCTACTGAGTTACTCAATGGTGATGGATTTCATCGCAACGACTGTGTTGATCTTCCTCTTTTTCGGCGGCACTGGCTTTGCTGATGTTCCCATCGCTTATTATCCTGAGGATAATGGCTGCTCATGAGTCGTGCTTTCCTATAGGCAGTGTCATCATTGTTGTGGTCTTGACCGTACACATAAGTTCACAGAGTTTGTTGCAGTGGCTTCTGCCTTTCGTAGCAATAGAGGTGTTCACCCGAATATTAAGCAACTGCAGCCACACACAGTCTCTGCACTCAACAGCATGGCATCGTCGACACGACCATTTGGTTAGTGAGCTAAATAAGGTAATCTTTCCATTGCACCGTAAGAGTGGAACAAATGGCTAGACCATGTCATGGAAATCGCTGGCTTCGGCTCTGAAGCCACAGCCGATCTCCCGCCCAGCTAACTGGCCCATCTGCAACACCACCATACTTTGTCCGTTGAGTACCCTGCCCTGCCCAATGGAGGTCCCACCCTTTGGGTTTGGGTGTAGTATTTGGCTATAGATTGGCAAAAACTCCCAGACGCTGATGTCTAGATAGAGCTGTCTGATATGTTGAAGTGCTTGGATAAGACTCAGAGTTTACCAATGAAGCAAAATACTTGAGCTCACAGTGTCATGACTTCAATGCGAAAGATTAATCAAATACTTGGTAGTGATACATTAAAATGCGTAGCCTTGGTAGGACGTGGTCAACAACAGCGCATTTTTAACGCATTTCTTTTCATTCTCTACTTTAATCTTCTCCGGTCTCCCTCCAGTCTCTTGACTAAGCTATCCTCACACGAGCCAGTTTTCGTAAACCTAGACCAATTTCTGGGCACTCCCATTGGAGTGCAGCTAACAGGAATGCTAGGCTGCACGTAATAATAATAATAGTGGAAGCTTGCTTCTGTCAAACTCATTAGTTACTCTGCATTGTGCAGGACAATGACATCATCATTTACTCACATACATGGCAAGAAAAGCCCATCCTTGGTACTTCGAAAGTGAGCTTGGATTTAGGGGCTTTTTCGAGGCATCTTGCAGGACCCAATACCAAATGACCGCGTTGGTGCCCTTGTCAGCAACACCTGTCACAATTTGGCGTGCATCTCCCATGCTGGTGTATGCCTGAGTGACAAATAAGGTCAGATAGTATCAGCGTTACAAGCGCACATCTGTGCAACAGCACGCACCAAAGCTTGTACTATATCTCTTGCTGTTGAAAAAGCTTTCGATCTCAGCTTCTGTTCGAGAGATGAATTACTCACACTCATGTTGAAGTGTCTCCACCAGTGCCCAATGCTTTACTGAAGTGATATGAGCACATCCATACTATGTGCCGGACAACACCGCGCTGTTCCCATGAATGAAGGTGATGGGAAGAATAACATTTTCAGGGCTTATGCGGGTTGTCGTGTGCTGATAGGAGGCATCCATAAAGTGGTTCGAATCAAGAGAATACCAATCTATCCTGTCATAAAGATTGGTCACTGCAAGGGTATTCTCGTTGTGAGATACAGCAGAACAGCCTCTATATAACTGATAAGAGAGAGGGGCGGTGATAAAATTCAATCGCACATTTTACATGAACGAGGGCGGATATGCCACCTGATTTCGAGGGTCTTCAGGTTCCATGCACTACTGATCATTAGTTATAGCATCATGTAGCTAGCAGATCTGGATGGACGAAGATCACATCCACCATGGTCCATGTATGTTACCAGGAGAACATCACCAGCACCCAAGAAGTGGAGGGAATGTGGCATGGGTTCCGGGAGCTCTCCTTCTAACTCTGGAAACTTGGGGGGGTCTGGAAGAACTCGAGTGCTTTCCCAAGTAGCTGTAGGTTGCTTGGGTTAGCATCATTTCCTGGCAGTTGAAAGACAGCACCAATTGTCGCTTGCTTAACCAACTGAATGACCTTCCCCGAGCCAATAGCTAGCCAGATGCCATTCTCCACGACACAATGGACAGGACCAGGCACACAGTTGATGGTATGATAGTATGTATTGCCCTGTAGAAAGATCACTCAACTAGACCAAGCCCAGTTTTAAGTAACACTTACATGGGTCGAGGCATTGAGACATATGGTATGTACATCGCCGCTTGTGTCACCAGCTACCAGTGTGCTGCCAAAACAGGAACGCCAAAGTAATGCTGTTACTGGTGCTTTCACCTGAAATTGACGAACTTCCTGGCCGCTACCATTCCCCTGAAAAATGATAATGAGGCCGTCATTGGCTGCACTTGCAAAAAGCGACCCGTCAGGGGAAAACGCTAGCTCATTGAATGAATCGTAATGCTTTTGAATAGTCTTCTTCAGCACGTAATGACTCATGTGATGAGATAGTGTAGAGTTAGGATGGGATGGGGGGGAAGGCAACAGTAATGATGATGATTTATGTACCTAGTGACTACCTGCAGTGCACTGAAAGCATGGACAATAGATACGACCACTCACAGGGACGTAAATGACTATTGTCTGAAGCAAGTCAGTTAATGAACGGAGGCCACTTGAAGGATAGATATTTGACACATCGAAAAGGCACGTTGACAACGCCGCATACACTGTACAGTGGGTGACTTCCCGCAGCGTTTTGGTAGCTAATAGATCAAATTTTTAACAGATGGCCGGGGTGCTGGCCAGGTACACTGATCACATGATGCGCCTCACATTTTGAATGTGCTCACCAGAGCTTAAATCAGATGGGGGGGTCCCACCCCTCCATCAGACTATATTAAGCTACCAAACTGTAAATGTAACCCGGTGGAAAGGCGACCGGGCTCGGGGAGGGATAAAACATCCCCGAGATGACTCGTACTTGCATTGCATATGTTAAGTCCAACTACTGTCCAAGCTTTGAAAGAGTATGAGTGGAAGCAATTCTACTTCTGGAATCGTGCTTGCGGTCATCGTCTTCATTGGCATAACAGTTTGTACGTATTTGCAGCATCAGGAGATATTGGAATTCGGAGTGACAGCCATGGGGGATGTGTGCAAGGCTGGTGTTGATGAGACTGGCTGTTGACGAAACCGTGAATGCATGAACTGTCGTTCAGGCTGATGCTTTGTCATATCTTGCATCTTCTGGTAGCATCAGATGTCTACGGAAAACACACCCAGTTCAAAATTTAGTTTCTTGATTATAAATTTCAGGTACACCATCTGGTCTGATACCTGGTTGACTCCAGACGCTGCGGGAAGTCACCCAGTAAATGCCGTGATGTCTAGTCCAAGATGACTGAAGGATGACTCGGATAATTAATGAACTCAACATTGTCATATCAAACAAGATGACTCATCCCAATCCCCCATTGTTACGTATTCCTAGGTCTGTAAAGTGCTGGGCGGCTTTCAAGCCTGCCGCGCCCGAGTGCCTATATCACAATGGCACAATGCTATTGTTGTTCACAATCGTGGAGTCGTAGCAATCATGACATCACATGCACAGGTTTGAAGTCAGAGTCCATATATTGTGGCATTGTTATAGGATAGCAGTAAATTGCTCATGACCTTGACAGCCATCTCAGAATGATGTCGACCGCCCTGAGTCACGACGGCATGTCCGCATTGTAAATGTTGTTCCTTGCTAGAGTCTTTCAGGTTCATCTCAGTCAGAAGATGTTCAGCCTATACCTTCTAAGGAGCACACAGCGTGGGGAGATAACTGAAGTTGAATCATTATTACTCTGACTCAATCTGTGCTTATGACCATGGTAAATTCAAAAACTGCACACCAGGATCTGAACGAACATAGAGTTCAAGGCCTGTAGAAATTAGCTCATAATGAGATGCAATGAACAGGCAAGGACACACACTCACAGAAGATTACTGCACATCTTGCCATCTATAATTCGCAACACTGCAAGCAAGAGCATCCAACATGATTTATAAGGTGTCGCGATCAACACTCAAACCTTGCATACAATTAAGGTATTGGAGAGCGAGGCGATCTCATTGTCCCTATGCAAGCGACTCACAAGCTGCAGAGTGGCTTGGTCAGTGGGTGCCAGGGCTCACCTGACTCGTGTGGGATTATTGCAACTTCAGGGCACTCGGTGAGTTCGTGTGCAGTGTCACAGGAGCGATCCTGTGCAGGAATATCAGCACCGAAACGAGAGATCGAGAGGAACATCAGGCAGGCCCACCTCAGATACAATGGTATCAGCATCAGTGATAAGAGCGATCTCACCAATGCGAAGGGCTCTGGCATTGCTCGTCCCCTTAATGATATGCACCTATTGCGAGTGGCTTGCAAATGGGCACAATTGCACATCAGAAGCGAGTGGAATGCCGCCAACAATTTTGCTATCGACAAGCACGCACCGGGATTCTTAACTTATTTGCTGATGCTACTCACTACGAACTCAGCCCTTAGTCTGCTAGATAAACAGATGTAAACACCTGTCAATAATTGTGGACTTTGCTGTAAATTTGTGGCATGATTTTTGTCTTTTCGGGTACTGGGTAACAAAAACTTCTCACCTTGAGCAAAAATATTCTTTCTTTCTTTCATCCTCTGTCATAGTGGACAGCATGGCACGTAGCAAGACCTCCCGTCTAAGGATCCCCAAGCGACCCGCTCCATATTATAAACCTGGACCTAGAATGACTGCAGGTATACGTGTAACCCATCTGCATCCTGTGAAGAAGAATCAGACGTTGCTGACACGGCCCAAGGACATACCAGACCTCAGCGCAGAACTTCTGCTCCTTCAAACCAACATTGCGGAGAATCCATTTCCAGAGTCGACGACACCCCGACAGACACCTGCAATGGAGCGATACCATGGGACTTTGCCCTGACCTCGTTCAAGTCCAAAAGTTAAGAGGTGCCGCTCTTGCTGGAGCTGGAAGGAACAAAAAAATAAACTCCCTCTGACTGACCCCGATGTGCTGTCCCTTCCTGAACCCGCCGTATCCCTCCATGATGAAGTCCTCACGCCCCAGACACAGCCTGAGGTCATAGACCTCACTGGGGATGACTGAGCGTGCTGCATTTTCTGGGTAAGTCAAATCTATAATTTTTTGCTTTTACACTATCTCATATCTCAGAGAACACCAGACCTCCTTTGATTCATTTCTTTTTGCTTTTATTCAACTTATGTACTATTGATGACGGATATTGACAATTGAATTTTTCCCCTTCAATAATGGACCATATCTCTCCAGTAACATCCGGAATCAATCTACTATGTCTGCTATGTGTATCATAATCATAGCATTACAGCTACAGTCGACTCCCTCATATCCGATACTCCTATGAGCCGATACTCCCTCTTATCTGATAGGTTTTCGATAAGATGAGGTTGGTTTGCAGGGGAAAAGCGATAAGTACGCAATACCCGATAATCGATAGCTTTTGGGGGTGAATTAGATGTCCATAACTGATACCTGCCAGAGCCACCCTGAGGTCCAAGCTGAGCGCTGAGGTCCGAACCATTTTTCCCTTGGTTTCAGCTTGGTTTTGCACCTTGGGAATGACACTTGTACTTCATCCGAGCTCAGTCGTATATAGTATAGGCTCACGGAGTTTATTAAAGGCCATCAAACTCAAGTTTAAAAAATAAATTACAGTTGTTGAAACAGGTCAAAAACGCGAACATTGAACTGCACACTTGCATCCAGATGAATTCCGAGCCTCTTGAGGTCCTGAAAAGGGTCTTGCTTCCTTGAAGAGGCAGATTTCTACAAAAAAAGATCACCTAACGACTCGCCTCAAGAATAAGCAACCAATTTCTGAAGAAGATGAGATGTGGTTGGACAAAGGGGGCAGGAAATATAGTTGATGAAGTCCGTGTTCTGGACTTGTTGGAGAATGCTTTGAACTACAAACAGGGGCCACAGGAAACGAAAATAATACACTTTTTTCGGAAGCAGTAGTTACATGATGAATTACTGTAGATGATAATGGAGTATTGATATGGTTCGGACTTGATATTTTGAGACTTGGAGCAGAGAAAATGGCTTGTGTTGATCAAAGACTCGGATTGAGGGGCAGATGTGGGGGGGCAGCGTGGCCCATGTGTGGTGCCACTTGTCGTCCGAAAAAAAACATAAAAAAAAAGAAAAATAATTAAATAACTGTTACTCTCTAACCCGATACTCTCTCATAACCGATAGCTTTTGGCTATGACGAAGGGGTATTGGATATGAGGGAGTCGACTGTACATCCATATTAGGAGGCGCTTTTTCCCATCAAAGTTGGAATAGTCTGATCCGATCTCAGCTTAAAGGTGAATTCCACTGTATTGTGGCAACCATGCCGAAGTTGTTTCCCACAACAAATGTATTGGTAGCAATTTCAAACCAATTCAGTCGCTACAGTATGAACTCAGCCATCAAAATCTTTAAGTCAGCTATACGTGCTAATTAGGTCAAGGGCCTAAGTAGTAAGTTAGTATCAGCGTATACATCTCAGAACGGTTACTGATAGGGGCAGAAAGCGGTTTTAACACAAATTCAATCAACAAAGTAGCGACGGGACTATAAAGCAAGATAATTAGATGGTCTGCCAACTCCAGAGTCAATCCGGGATGGGAAGGGCTCAAAACTGCGAATTGTCAATATCCTGGTAATTGATAGTAGAAGTCAACCAAGCAAGATATCAGATTGACGGAAGTTGCATGCACATACACAATAACAGGCAGTTCGGCTAATATAAGCGCTACCTACATCCATTACCCTACCGATTTCTCTCGAATCTCTTTCTCCTTCCTCGTTTTTGTAGTGACTGTCGACGCACAAGTTATCCAGCTTGGTTCTCCATTAGCACGGATAGCAAGAACACGATCATGATTGAGAGGGGACTCCACCCCTGCTGAAATGCGCTCCCATTGATTGGCTATGCTGAGCATCCAGTATAGAAACACGCTCCTGGAGGTGTTAAGATGTACATAAAGATGTCCAGTCTTGGCCTGGGGGATAGTGGGCGGCATAAGAATGCTCGAACTACACTTGGCAAAGTACCAGGTGGTGTAACCACTTCCGGAATTAGAGGAGAAGGCTTGCTGGCGCATTTGATAAGAGCCTCCGGTGTTGCCCTCCATGAGCTCGGGATCCACCCTGGGTGGCGATAGTGATGTCGACGGAGGTGTGCTAGTACATAAACGTGAATATGACAAACATTTATCAAGACTGTGCCGCATGAACATACCCCTGCAACTGCACTTTGGCTAGCTCTGCGATGCCAAGAAGAGCAGGAATTATACTTTGCTTAGCTTCAGGGGAGATTGCTAGGGAGTCGACCTGGGAGTTCAACACCTGAGTAATGTCCTCCCCGCTGAAATCACCCATGATCAGACAACACATGGCATGGGCAACGAGTGGAATGGACAGAGAAGATGTGTGTGGTTTGAGGAAATCCGCAATTAACCGAGTAATTGTGTCAGAGGTATGACTGCTGGTGGAAGATCCATGAAACCAATGTCAGATGGCTTGAAAATGCAGAGAAATAAGGGAAAGTGACCTAGTTACCGCAGCCATCACATAATTCAAAGATGCAACTTGGTCGACAGATCGACTAAGAATGAGAGAGTTTAGCGGATAAGAACATAAAGTACACACAACTTACTCCATTACTTTCGCCACATTCGATAGCCGACTGTCAGCTTCCAGATGATGACTCCTCATTGGAAACCTCTGCCGGAGGATTGTCTAATTAGTATGGAATAAAGTGAGTACCGATGTCGAGCTGAATGAGAATGAGAAAAGATAACCTTTTCGGCATTTGGGGCCATGTCACTACTATCAAGCTGGACTGAGAAGCATTTGTTGTCATTGCTAAGTGAGGATTCCATGAAGTGGAAGCTTGCAAAAGTCCACCTCGAAGTCCACTTTATCTGTAAACACTCAGACAATGGTGGTTGGCAAGTCAGAAGTGACTCACACCTATCTCTGCAGTGCACGATCAGGTGTCCTATTGTAGGCCAAGTAGGAACAAGTGAGTCAACAGGTTGCTCTGAAGTTCTGAACACACCGTTTGACGGAATGAAATCAAATTTGTCATGTAATCATAATCATAATGGCAAACGACAAACTAACAAAACGTACCTTGAGAGTGTGTGTAAATTAGTACTGTACAATCATCGAACAATGATGCAATGATATGATCCTTACGAAAAGAGCTAGATCAAGGGATACTTTAGTCAAGTTTAGTGGATATTGTGAGGATGGCGAATGAAAACCCTGTGTAAGAAGGGCCTAGATATTTCTCCATATCCGACGAACAATGGTAATGTGGTCCTTCTTTGCTTTTTAAAAACCAATGGAGTGATTCTGAATGCCAGAATACGAGCCAAAGGTCTGGATGTGCAGCGGGAACAGAGGGAGAATGTCAAAACTTGAAAGAGACATCTGTTTCTGAAACAGATAACCGAGTCATTAAGCTTCACAAGAGGAGTATAATATACAGTAGGTGTTAGTCAGACCAAGATTCAGACGCTTAAGTTCCGTAAAAACGTGTAAACGGAGAAATTACAGCGTATGCATTGGCATCCAGGTTCGGGGGAACGTCCAAGGGTGTTTCAGGCTTCATTGCGGGCGGATTTGGCTTTTCATGGGCGTCCTTTAGGGAGATGATCGAAAGGTACGCGATGTCATCCTCCTGGACATGCTACTGTACACTGTAAATGAGCAGGAATGAGATACAGAACAAAGTTTAATGGAAAACGCACTAAAATATCAACATAAATCACAGATATAAATGAGAAGACAATTGGCAATTGGTATTGGTGATCACAATGTAAGGCCAAGATCAATGGAAGGCAGGTTGAAATAATGTCTGAGTCCATTGACAGGACGAAGCAAATTTCAGATAAATAGAGACACAGGCAATAATATAAACGAAGGTCTTAGATTTCATACACGGGCTAGCAAGTACGATGCATGCTCGTGATCACTAACTTCAAACTTTGTACCCAGCCGCTCGCCTCGAAGGCCATCAACTCGACTGGCTGGTTTCCATAGTGGGGAGTGATAGGCAGACCATTACAAATGTACATCCTGAGACGTTGTCGTACAATTAGAGCTTCATGCCTTGTAAAGACGCCTACTCCTCAGCCAGGTCGTCACTAGGGGATATGATAAGTCAGTTAAAAGCATGGGATGAAAAACAGACCTCTCAATGTGAGACGGAAATGGGTGTCCAGCCTCCACATAAGTGATGCAAATCCTCATGTATCTGAATAAAAATAGAGATGAGTGTTCCATGATAACATATGAAACAAAAACTCACAGAGCAATGGCAAAACGAAGCAATGATCTTGGCACTGCTCGAGAGACATAAGGCTTGCATTTACCAATAAAGAGAACAGCTATTTCCCCTTTCCAGGGAATGAGAGGAAAGTTGCGCTGCAAGTTCAGGTTTGGGAAAGAATGTCTGTCAAAATAGCCAGTGACCAAGATCTTGTAACCAGCGACACGCATGAGGGTATCGAATACCTCAGGTGGTGAGGCACGAGGTAAGAAGAAATCGTCTTTGACTTTGATATAAGGGAGATCGACTATATCACCACGGAGAGGTGAGATTACAAGAAAGGTTTGAGCAATATGCTGGTTAGGCCACTTTCCCCAGAGATAGCCGGTCACCACACAAGATTTGGTCTGAAGTATCAGAGAGAATATTAGCCATTTAGAAGAACGAAAAGTGTGAACACTCACAGGAACGTTACCCGGTGTGCGACGGTGAATGACCATTGTCTGAGACTGATCAGAAAATGAAAACAAAGGGAGGTCAAGTGAACGTTCCTGCACTCAATAACTTGTACGCATGCACTTTAAATGTTGCAGCTTCCAAAGCCAACACCACTGAAGGATGACTTGGATTACAAGGTCAAATGTGAGCATGCGTCAAATTCAGAAACTAAAACACAATATGAAATGGGTTGCACGGCCATCACAGCTCTGCAATATCGCGGAGTCACTGTCACATGGAACAGAATGACTCAAGATCCCGCTTTTACGTATTCCTAGGTCAGCTAAAGGTCGTGCCTTTGTCACGGCTACGACGCCCCAGTGCCCATATCACAATGGCACAATGCTATTGTTGTTCACAATTTTGGAGTCGCAGCAATCATGACATCGCATGCACCTGCTCAGGTTCGAAGTCAGAGTCCATTGTAGCATCATTATAGGTTAGCGGCAAATTGCGATGCTCATGACCCTGACAGCCATCTCAGATGATGTCGACAGCCCCAAGTCATGATGGCACGTCCGCATTATAAGTGTTGTTCCTTGCCAGAGTCCTGCCAGGTTCATCTCAGTCGGATGAGGGACACCTCATGGCCCATGTTGCACTCCTGTGAATAAGATTGAGGCTCATAGACATCAGCTCATAATTAGATGCAACGAATAGGCGAGAATGCACATTCACAGACATTTTCTGTGCATCCCACCATTTAAAATTTGCAACACTTTGAGCTAGAGCATCCGACGTAATTTCAGCAAAGTGTCTAAAACATCATGGATCGAAACACGAAATTACCGCTTGGTAAAGTAGAATAACGAATCATGTGAACGTCTGAACTTCAAATATCAAAAGCAGACCAAGACAATCGTGATGGGAGTCCAAGGCAAATAGAAGAGAATCAGTAACATGTGTATCGCAATTCTGTTCTGCCTTGCAAGATTTCATTCCTTCTGACGCACTGGTGAGAACTAGGATCGGCAAGGCAACACTTACATGTCACGGTATTCACACATAGCATTAGACCCACGAGGGCAGTGACATATAGTCCCGCATTCCTCATCCCCAACATGACAAGTCAGGAATGACCGCCTCTGAGATGGCGAGTTCTAATGGTTGCCCACAAGAGCAGCAGGGCCGACCACGGTGATACTTGACCTACCAACACGCACGTCAGCACCAAAAGCCTCCAAATGCAGTTCACCCCAGTGACCCCACTGTGAATCCGCGATGGCGGTAAAAGGGAGGTGGCCTAGAGGGCGATGGCGGAGGAAGGTAGGAGCATTGCCCCATGGACTCCAGCCTGTAGATGGCGACGGCCTGATGAAGAGAGAGGTCAGTAGTAATTAGAAACAAGGCCGCGGCACTTGCCTCAACATGCAGCTACAGTGTCTCTCCACGGCCAGGATTCGACGAACGACAGGTTTGCCACTCCCACCATGCCCCGCCTTCCTCTTCTCCAACTTGACCACCCGCAGGCATCAAGTCAGGATTGACTGCCTATAAGACAGCGAGTACTAACTGTTTGCCAACAAAGGCAGCAGGACCGGCCACAATGATACCGACCCAGCAACACATGCGCCGGTGCCAAAGGCTTTCAAACACGGCTCACCCCACTGCAACTCCATGATTACGGGAGGAGGGAGCGGCCTAAGGTTGTCAAAGGGCAACAGCGGAGGAGGAGGTAGGAGTGTTGTTCCATGGACTCCAACCTGGTAGATGGTGGCTGACTGATGAAGAGAGAGGTTAAATAGGAAGTAGAATGAGGTCGTGGCACTTACCTCGACGTGCACTACAGTGTCCCTCCACGGCCAGGATTTGAACGACAGGTTTGCCACTCCCGCCCTGCCCCGCTTTCCTCTTCTCCAACTTGACCACCCGCAGGCGTCAAGTTGGGATTGACCACCTATAAGATGGCGAGTACTAACAGTTTACCAATAAAGGCAGCAGGACCAGCCACAATGATACCGACCCAGCAACGCGCGTGCTGGTGCCAATGGCTTCCGAACGCGGCTCACCCCACTGTGACTCCGCGATTACAGGAGGAGGGAGTGGCCTAAGGTTGTCAGAGGGCAACAGCGGAGGAAACATCATTCTGCGGCCTCTAGTCTGGACAGTCGTAAGCTAGGTCAGATGCAGAGAGAATGGTGACAGCAAAGACCATATTGAAGATAAAAATATAAACGAACGCTCACCTGAAGCACTACAAAACGAAACCAAAGGCAGGCCTGCAAATCTTCGACTAGTGTCAGCCTGAAACAGATCAAAATTGCCACCAGGTTGGAAGTGAAGTCACAAGCACTCCCACCGAGGTCACCAAGGCAGCGTGCCAAGGTTGCTCATGAAGGGTGTCGTACGGAAAGAATGAAAAGAGAGAGAGAGAGCGCACAGTAAGAGCCCGGAGAGCTTGAGATTTGAGTACACCATATAAAAAAAAGGGGGGAGGGGTAACGAACACGTCCCACCGAGCAACCCAGGCAGCGCGTCAAGGTTGCTCGTTAAGGGTGTTGTGAGGAGAGTATGACAAAGATCCAAACTGCACGAAAGCAGAGACCCATGAGAAGAGGAGAGCTGAAATGATGACAGAATAGTGGCAGAGTGTGTGGAGGGTGGTGCAGTGGTGAGGTGGCGACAGCGGGAAGGGAGCGTGATGGCACGTGACAAGTGACAAGGAGTAATACAGCCAATCGAGTAAGGCACAAATGTTCATTTCCCCATATGGCTAATTCATTACTCAAAACATTATTTTACCTCCACGCTGTGTGCCGCCCACCCTAAGCCCGGAGCAAGTGGAAACCTAGAACTAAATAGGTGATTACAGTAGTTGCGATTGTGTCAGGATGGATGAGGGAACTCATCACGCAGACAGCCTGGAGGTACCCACCCACATTGAAGCTTGAAGTTCGTCAGATTTTATTACTTTTTAAATACAGGAATATATAATGGAAATGTGACCTGTGATACAGCCAAGACTGGCCCAAATTCCAAGGGACAGAGGAGTGAGAGTCGATACCTGCAGAATTTTGAGCAAGAGAACATGTGCAAGTCGAATGTCACACAGCCGTGGGAAAGTGCAAGCCAGCAGCTAAAGTCTCACGTATCAAGAACGGTCACATTCTCGTGAAGGGGAATGGGAAAGCATTTTATAGAAGGAGAAGTGGGTTAAGTGTAGTGGCACAGGAAATACGATGGACAATGTGATAATAAGATTCAAAAGCGTAGAACACAGAAACCTTGAAGTGTGCTGAGAGAGATTATGAGCCCTCTTGACTGAAAATCTAAATAGCCAAGAGTCTACACATGTGATCAATATCAGACAAGAGAGTCTTTCAGATAATATAGAGTGGGACTTACGCAATGACATCAGCAGCATGGTCAAAACCATACAACTGTTCTTTAGGACATAACACGTGTCTCAGATAAAGGGACTCCCTGCTTTCAAGCCACTTGGGGTCATATGCATTGATTGGGAGATATGATGGGGCATGTACTGTCTGACAAATCTTCTGAGAGCCAGCACACCAGTGAGTGAATGCGCCACATTTGTCAAGAGACCAACTAAGAACATGGTTTCGGTGGTGCAGTTGGTCGAAAACCTTGAGCCAATTGTGCAGGTCACGGTGTCGCCAGCTTGGTTTGACGATAGTGTATGTTCGTTGACTTGTGTGAGGATCAAATGACGACTCATCCGACGACATCCCATCCACTCCCAGTGCATCCAAGATGTCCATGTGCTTTCTCAGTGGACCATAAAGCTTCGTAGTCTCACGTCAACATTGGAATAACTGGGACATAGATGAGCATTTCGTGGCATTCACATGGTAGACAGAAGGACCGAAGACTTACCTGGTATTTGTGCTGCTTCCGGCTATGTTTAGATTGCTCTACAGCTTTCAATGTCTGTGAGAGTGCATCTGTTTTCTGCAGTGATTTAAAGCCCTTAACCCTGTTTGTAAAGGCCTTCTCTACTGCCTTCCACATTTCTGGCATATCATCTCTTCCCATCTTCTCAATAAAATAATCAGTAAAAACTCGGCCTGCAGAAACATTCCATGACGACTTCGGACCCCCCTCTAAGTTGACCATGAAGTCTGTAACTGTGCTCTGGCAGGCTTTTGCGCCTTTACCACTGCTCTCCCACTCACATTTGAATGCAGAAATATGAGAAGGCAGAGGGGTGAAGCCATAAGGTGGCTTTCCACCTAACAGTGAGGAGAGTTCGATTCGAACCAATTTCTAGGACAGGCACAATCAGGGCACCAAACAAATCAGATCAAAACCAGAAACTGACAGCTAGTGTGTTGTCTTCAGCCTTACGGCGCACAGGGCTCCTCCCACGTCTCCCATGAACATTCTGACGGCTATGACTCCATGTTCCATGGGTGGGGTTGGTGTTCGTATTCCTCACAATCTGTTCGAGTGAATCAATTAAGTGTGCTTGGCTTCTCTGTTCATCATTGGAGTTCTAAGTTAAGAAGGATGAGGTGCACAACTCCACAAAGTGGGCTACATACTGAGGAACAACCTAATGCACCCTCGGATTGGTCTGCTCTATCTGGATTCCGAGGAAGTGCTGAGGAAACCTGAAGAGGCGAAGTTGGCACCTGTGAAAACGAAGGCCCAGAGGCATGTGAAACTTGGGTAGTGGTCTGCGAAGATAGGTTCTGGGGAGGCCGAAGTGGTCGAGGCTGCTTCAGGCTTGTTAGCAATGACAAGCTTAGTCGAATCAAGGAAACACACATTTAGCTCTGAATTACTTCCATTGGCTGCAGCACCATCCTGACCATCTAGATCAACACTTTCCACGATATCCTCAGCTGATTTATATAGCTCCTCATCTGAATCAGGCTCTTCTATCACCGGGGAGTCAGAAGCATAAAGGTTTTGAGGGTCATGAACAGGCTCAATCGGTGGCAAGAGATGTTCTACTTCGACTGGCTCGCCGTCTGAGTCACAGTCTTCCATCACCGGGGAGTCGGAAGCATAGTGGTTTTGAGGGTCATGAACAGGCCCAATCGGTGGCAAGAGCTGCTCTACTTCGACTGAGCTTCAGTCGTGAACCTCTTTCTGCTTTCCTTTGGATGCTGTCTGAACAGTTCCCTAGATGAAAGAGGGTTGAGGACTTCATTGATACCGCCTGTAAGGTAGCCCTTACCCTTTCTTCTTAAGAGGACCTTTCGTATTGGTTGGTTGGACTTGCACGGGAAATGTGACATGCCTTTCCTCTGATTACTACCACTTGGGGAGTAGTTAAGGTCTCATCAAATAGCTGGCCAAAGATAGTTCTTTCAAAAAGGCTATTGCACAAGGAAATAAAATCAACACGGCTCACATCGGTCTGCCTTTGACTAAGGAGACTGGTTCCCCCAGAAGCATCTAAGCGATGCTGCTTCTTTCAGGCTGGGAACCTGTGAAGCTCATGCTCCCCAACGGGGCAAGGGATACACTTATGTGTTCTGTCATACTCTGGGCCTGACCTCAAGTCTGCGGAAGAAGTAGGTAAATCAGAAAAATACTCACATTAGCGGTGAGCAATGGTTTTACCTTCTTTAGACTGGGAACTGCATTGCTTTGTATGACTCGGAGATATTGACACGTTGGAAGACTCTGTGTGAACATCTGAGAATGAAACAACAACTCTACAGATTGCGGGGTCACCATTAGCAGCGGTGTCTTCCTGTTCGTCATCGGCCTCTGATGCATGTTGGTCCCTCGTACTTGCATGAGCAGTGGGGCGATGTCGGTGAAGACGTTGGCGGCAGCTAGATTCGGACACTAGGCTGATGTGTGAGCAGATGAGAGAAATGGGCTACAAGCGAACCACCCACTTTATTGGGATTGTCCAACAGATGGCCACGAAGGCGCTTGTGAAGTGGAAGAATGTACTAAGTTGAGAAACTAGTACTAACAACTGCGAAAGTGGTGACCTCCCCCTTAAATACTGGGCCCGACAAGTCCAGGACAATTAAGGTCAAACCGAATCATATTTTCAAATGAAGCTGTCCGTATCCAAATTCGAAAGTGGTGCTAGACGGACGTCTATCAGATGTGCAACATAGCACATCGAACAAAGGTGGCTCAAGATTGCATTGTTACGTATTCTTACGTCAGCCAAGGAAAATTTGTCCCCACAGCACACAACGTCGAGCTCTGAGTCACAATGGCGTGATGTCCACTTCGCTTCAATGAAAACCAAGCTGCAAGTCGGATGCGCACGACATGATTGATCCCCGTTGCCCCATTGCCAGGGTCCTGACGAGAAGGAGTCATCATCTAATTTGGTCGATACACCTTCAAACAGCTGTGACGTTACACAATCTTGCATTTAATTCAAAGCCCAGGTGATGGGCCAAGCACGTGATGCCATCATGAATGACACCTACAGCACCCCAGGCACATCTGGAGTTTCTTCGCTGGCTACTTTGGTGAAGTCAGCTATCCAGAGTGATGCGTCAATGTACTGTGGACCATCGGGGTGGACCCATTGTAAGTGAATCCAAACACTTAGGTGGTCAAAGGTGACGGGTCGGAGAGTGAGTATTCTGACGGTTCCTCAAAAAATTCGACACTTGACAGGAATTCAATCAGCTTGGATGCTGGATGCAACGTCAGAGACGGGAACGCACACTCACAAATGCTTACAATGCAATCTGACATCTATGATCGCAACAGTGCAAGACAGACTGTTTGATCACTATTGGACATTGTTTTTCTTTATGAAATGGGTTAGAAATTGAATGAAAGAAATGAGTGTAGATTTCAAATATAGATCCAAACTGCCATTAACAAATGCTGTCCGGAATACAATCATTGTGGGGTTTGATTGATAGATATGGCCTTTCATATGCATCACAATTCCACACTCCCTTGAGTAACCTCGCATCCTCCTAACACATCCGTGAAAATTGAGATCAGCAGGAAAATGTACATGATACTACTAGATGCCACAGAGGGTCCACTCGCAGCCAGCCTTAGAGTGAGCTACGATGGCTCTCCGCTCCCCCTGTACCCCCTGTTCTTTATCACTAACCTGGCATCTGCAGTGGTGCCAAGTCAGGATAGACTGCCTCCAAGACGGCGAGTGCTAACAGCGTAGCAGGACTGGCCATGACACTTAACCCAGCAACATGCGCATCAGTGCCAAAGGCTTCTGAATGCAGCTCGCCCCACTGCGAATCCTCAACAGCAGGAGGGGGCAGCCTAAGGCCGTCATAAGGCAACGGCAGAGGAAGATGGCAGGAACATAGTTCCATGGCCTCCAACATGAAGAAGAACACTGAGTAGAAGTTAGAAACACTATTGGCGCATGCAAAGGCGATGACAGTATTTACCTCGACGAAGACAGACGGTGAACTTTGCTCCATGACCAGGACTCGATGAAGGACAGGCCTGTTACTCCCGCCCTGCACCACATTCCTAATCTCCAACATGACAAGTTGGGATTGACTGCTGAGATGACGAATACTAATGGACCACAAGGGCAGCAGGGCTGACCACGGTGACACTTGACCCAGCAACGTGCACGTTGGTAGCAAAAGCCTCCGAACTCGGCTCACCCCACTGCAAATCAGTGACAGCAGGGGCGGCCTAAGGTTGTCAGAGGGTGATGGCGGAGGAAAAGGGTAGGAACATCACTCCACAACCCCCAGTCTGGATAGTCATAAGCTAGGTCAGATGCAGAGAGAACTGTGACAGTGAAGACCATATATCGCATTATCACTCTTCTCTCTCTTACTTAACTATGAACTCCACTCTTCTATCATCGAAGTCCGATGTCTGTTAGCTTGCTAATGATTTTGGATCTTGCTGAGACACTAGTCTGCGCCAGCTTAGGTACACTTTATGTGAACTTACTTGCTAGCCCACGATCATGCATCTGTATCTGTGTCCATTATCTTACATAACAAATAAAATGTACCCGACTCCAAACTTTCGGTGGTGATCACAGCGTGAACAGGAGGGAGTAGCAAAGGTGGGGGAATAGAGGAGGGGTGATGGATAGTAGCCCAAGTGAGAGACAAAAGAATGTATGTAAAATGCGAGAAGACAAATGGCTAACCTGTAAAAGTCCAGGCTAGACAGCAAGTTGATACTTAAGGTCTTCACAGAGAACCCACCCCAGTCCCAGCTATCAAAGCCTTCCCAGTCCATCACAACTTCGTGTACCGCCCAAAGCCAAGTCCTCCATGCCTTCTTGTTGTGGAAGAACTTGAAGTCTGTTCCACCCCCTGAAGGATCCCACATCTCCGCAATATGATTGACTGCCATCTCCTGACTTCCCCAGCACTTCTCGAAAGTGGTCTTAAACTGAAGGCATTCCATTTCCTTGACCTCCTCGTAGACGTGATAAGAATTCAAGTAGTACAAGATCACCTGACGAATTTCTGGATTGTAAGCTGTGGTTATCTGGACATCACAGCAACAGGGTGACAAGCTCGAGGGGTCATGAAGCCCCGCAGCCACATCCGCACTTCGTGTATTGCCAAAAAAAAAGAGGACCCCCATGTTTCCAGAAAAGATTGGGTTCAAACGTGGTATCGAGTGATGGATTGTCCCGTGACGGCCAGCATTTCTTCCAGTATGTGTTCCCTAAGATGGATCTCCACTCGCTGGTTGTGAGGGAAGGGAGATCATGCGTGCACCGTTCCCAGATTTCGTGGCGGAGGAGGAGGAAGTGGAAATAAAAGATATGCTGGTTCTCTTCATTGCCACCCCAAAAGAGCTGGATGGGAGGAAGCGAGAACAGTCGAGGCGAGGTTAAGGGAGCGAGGTCAAGGTGGCTGACGTGATCCATGGCAGACATCCAGACTTCTTGTGTTTTGGGAAACCAGATAGGCGCTGCCCCAGCAACGCCGAGGCATTGAATCTCCAAGTGATTTAATTGTATAGTATGCTTCGCTGATTCGGTCCTCGCCTTTTTGGCCCTGTGGCCGGCTTTACACAAGATGTTAATATGCTTCGAGGGAAAAGTAGCGTATATACTTACCTTCCTCGTTCTTCTTGTTCTCCACTTTGTCTAACTTATGCTTGAACTCCCTAGTCGGTCTGAATAGGTCGGAGCATTTGAGATAACTGCGGGCAGCAATCTCCAGATCTGCCATGACATTATCCACGAGCGGTGGATAGTACCAGTGATGAAGGGAGTGGACAAGGGGTTGCAAAGAAAGGGGTTGTGCACTGCACAGGTCGCGAGGGGACAATTGAACTTCCTTTGTGCGATCGAGCACAAAGGTTGGCTTGTGGATGAGAATATACGAGGCCACTGACCAATGTGCATGATCGGCGTAAAGCTGCTCGTCTTCAAAGATGGTGCCGCGAGTCAGCGCACGAATGGGGGATTGAAAGGAAGTGCCAGCACGAACATCCTTCCACCAGTCCAAAAATGCACATAGTTCCAGAAGCAATCTCTGCAGGTTTCAAAAGACCGCAACAAAATCTCCCCAAGCCCTGAAGTCCTTCTTGAGCTCGCCAAGTGCTTTGAAAGCCCTGGTGTATGCCTTCATCGGCCACTCGATGGAGGAAAACGCAGCTTCAGAGGAGATGTCATTGAATGATTCTTCCAAGGCTGCCTTGATTGACTTCCACTTCATGGTGAGCTCATCGAACAAATCTGGATTGATGAGACGACGTTCAGATTTCTGGGGATAGGGTCGCCACATCGTCTTCTCAACGGGATGAGTAAGAACCGACAGGATGGAGCGACTGCGCTGGGGCAGTGGGATCCAGGCAAGGTAGGGAAATTCACGACGATACGGTTGTGGGTAAACCATCCACTCGTGAGCTCCCCAACAACCATCAACGCTGATGACAGGCTCAGTGAAGGGAGGAGGGACGGGGATGGAGCAGACGTTGGCACCCAACATTACAAATCCAGGTTGCCACTTGTCTGCAGAGGCCCAACAGGTATAAACAAGATGGGGTGGAGGCGAAGAAGACATGTTAGTGCTCATCTACAAGTCAGCCGATGCCAGTCTATGAAAAAGAAAGCCAGGTCAAACATACCTTTAGCACAAAAACAAAAAGGCGCTCTACTAGACCCAGGGGGAAAATGTGGTAGTGAACAGCTAGACCATTGGAGAGAAAGGGAGAGAAAATGTCGAAGGGTGATAAGAAACAATACAGCGGTAGAAGTGGGTCGGGGTGTCAAAAAGAACATTGCGACTTGTGATTTCATCCATACCGAATACAGTACTGTAGTCTGCCCCGCTTAGGCAAGCGGGCGGAGCGGAAGTCCAAAACAGTTCACTTACTGTAAGTCGCGGTCTATGCAAAGTGCTAATTGCAGTACTTAATGATTGTGCACACCGAACACAGGATGTCCTTAGTAGTCTGCTCCATTACTGTATTAGCAGACTACATGCCCACTCAATTGTGCACGACTCGACCGTGTAACTGGACAACTTCCCGTATAGATTTGGCATGCCAAATTGTCTCTAAACTGTATATTAACGGTCATTTGATCTCGCTTAGTGCGTCCCACACTATACAAAATACCCATGCAAAACCATACAATCTGGCGATGCCCCCCCCCCCCATCAAACTTCGGCTACTGCTCCAAATCCTAATTGGGCATGCGGGAGTCAAAAACGGGTCATGAAAAGTCCGGAAAGTCTGGATACTGTCTGGATCTCAATACCCTTTTTGGTTGAGCAGGCAACACAATATCCTCTTTTCACTGAAGTAACAACATATCCCACACCTCTTTATCACTATTTTCCTCTTCGTAAAAGTCTGCATCCGTGTTGTTGAACATGAGAACAAGAGGTCTTTCCCAATGCGGCATGTTCCGATGTCGGACTTCGATTATTTAATCCAGATAAGTACTCTAGCTAGCATTTACAGGTTTCGAAATTTTGGATAATGTATTTCCAACCTGTGGTCACATGAATCTAGAGACTATTTGGCGTGCCAAATCTCTACGGGAAGTTGTCCACTGATGCATGGTGCCTCTCGTGTGCCACTGCTGGCGGTTCTGAGTCCTTCCGTTATCTCACCTGCTGCACCAATTTGTGCAGTTTGGATCTTTGTCACCCTTTCTTCACGGCACCCCTCACAAGCAACCTTGATGCACCGTCTGGGTTGCTCAGTGGGACGTGCTGTTGCCCCCCCTTCTTTATGTGGTGACCTCAAATTTAAAGCTCTCCAGGCTCTTCCCGTCGTTTTTTAATTCTTACCGCATGACACCCTTCACAAGTAACCTTCGCGCGCGGCCTTGGTGGCCTCTATGGGAGTGCTTGTGACTTCACTTCCCGCCTGGTTGCACTTTCGATTCGTCTGACCCTAGTCGTAGACTTTCGCAAGCATGCCTCATTTGGTTTTCTGGTTGTTTTTAGGTGGGCATCCATTCTTTTTTTAATTTAATATGGTCTCTGCGATCACCGTTATCTCTGCATCAGACCTGACTCACAACTGTCCAGGCTGCATGCACAGCCCCATATAACTTAGTCTGATAGGTTCATCTTGTCAATGATTCAACAATGAGGCATGTATAGTATTCGAACAGGTGTTCTTTGCCACCTACAGACTACCGTACTATTATAGCTTTACAACCATGTTACTTGGCAACACTTGCTTAGCCAAGTCACTAACTGCCATTGTAACAAAACACAAGGAAATCACAACCACCAGAAGAACGCCAATGGTCTCGGCCAAATTCTCTCCCATCATCGTGGTGTTCCTACCTAATTGCCTATCCTCTTGGCGCAGAAGATATCTATTTATCACCGTGTTAGTTTTCAATAACTTCCTCTCTAGGATTATCAAGCACTGTGTGGTCTCCTGGATGTTGGTATTGTTCCATCCAGCTTTGCACTCAACCATGGTGAGATCATGGTCCAGGTCATCCAGATAGGCCACAATGTCTACACGACAACGTCTAGTGCTGTGGCATTCATCTGTCAAAACAGTGTTCGAATTGCTTTCAGTCCATGCTTAGAAACAAAGGTGGCAGCATACCTGTGTTTCCGAGCACTTTATGGGCATCTGCATTGGGCTTTACTGTGGCCGGGCTACTTGGTTGTGACATGGCTTTGCTGCCAGTGGGCAATGAACCGTCGGGACGTTCTTGGGTCGGAGCCTTGAGGCATAAAGGTTAGCATTCTTATAGAGATCTAGGAGACCACTATTCGCTTACTGCACACACCTCGTCATTGAGGGAGAAATTCTTCAATTTCTTAAGCCAGTCAGTGGAACCAACCAAAGCGAAGATACTAAGAGCGCTTACTTTCACATCACGTGCAGCGTCTACCACTCGAACCTGCGTGCTTAGACATGGCTTAACGCTGGACTGGGAAAGTGTGTCTGCTTGTTCTTGCTCGAGGTTCGTCTCCATATACTGAGATGGGGGGATGATAACGTAGCGTGAGACAACAATACAGTCTGTTATATACTGGGCATGACAGAGAGTTCAGACTTGTTCACAAGGCCCGTCCAAGTATGAGTCAGCTCATTCTTTGGAGGCTTTGGGGATTAACAATGTGGACCGTTCAGCACATTGATGGCCATTGATCAAACAATGTCATCTGGACATCATTGTCTAACCACAATTTGAACGGGACAATGACCGCTATTTTGAAAACCATAGACTTTTTCAAAATAGCTGGAAAGGTAACATTTTCAAATGCAAAGACAGGGACATGGTCGGTCAAGGGGACTATCAATTGATTGGTTCTTCATTTACCTTAGATCCCACCAAACAACAGAGCTCGGCGTACAGAAGCAGCAAGCAATGACATTATGTTCGGCATTCATTCATGCCAGCTGATTGGACCTGACTCATGCCCTTGCGAGAGCTCAATGGATGAATTACACTCCTGTAACCCTGTTATGTCCTTGGGCTTTCGGAATGCCTACTGACAGTAATCCCAAGCCCCCAAGTCGATTTAGTTTCAGAGCATGGCGTGCACACCTTTGCTTCCAGCTGCTACAGATACAATAAGGCATACACACTACGGTAATTTCACAATGTAATCCAATTCAGTTGTGAAAATCTGGCCGATCTGATTTCATGAAATGGCCGACTGAATTGGATTACATAGTTAAGTGCCTGGTATTCACCATATAAAGGTAAATTACCAGTGATACTGTATTGTATTGCATTTAAGTTAGGGCTGGGAAGTCACCAGCGGAATGGGTCAAAAAAAAAAGTCACTAGCGGAACAAGTGAACAGGCAAGTGAACAGGGGCCAGATCGTTTGTTCTCTTTACCCAGCTGGCAAGTCCCAGTCGACCCCAGCACTTGCCCTCCCCAGAGATTTTGTGTCGTCCTTCACCTACGGTGGACCAGTATTACTTATTTTGGCGGCTAAGTCAGCCATGCCGCTCTTCCTCAATACAAGCGCTCACCCCTCGCAGATGCTCTCACCACAGCACACACACGAGGTCGACGCAATCCTCACCACCCATTGAAACATCTCCCTACAACTCACGTGGTCTTAGAATGACAGCACACTTGTGGGCTTCAAGAGAGTGAGACACCTGGCCAAATATGCCATCTGAATCACCCCGTTGATGCAAGTCAAGGAACTAAACACCATATACCACCAAAAGCAAGTAACAGCATGCCTTTCTGTACAAGCATGGGAGGAACACTTTTGGGCCTCCCCCCGAACTTCCTTTGCCTACAAATCGCACTTTCGCGGCCCCCAGATGGATGGGTACACCATGTACTCTGAATCACATCATCCAGCCTGAAGAAAGGAGATACCACTATTCAACACTCTATCCCCCGTGACATCCAATCCACTCTTTTTTGTCTTATTACTGGCCATGCTTTTATAGGTGACCATCTCATTCGATTCCTGTGGCCCACCCCTGTCCTTGAAAAGGACGTGGCGTGCACCTGCGGGGAACTCCCTCAAACGGTGGAGCACATGCTGCTACACTGCATCGTGTCTCAAGCACTTCGTGCCTTTCCCACCCTGGACGCTGCAAGCAATCTTTGACCCAAAACGCTACAATCTCGGACTCCGCTTACTAAAGTTCTTGGAGGAAATGAGGGTCTGTGTGAAGCCGAGGAGGGCTAGAGAACCGGGATAGATGGACTTTTCTTTCTGGTTAGATACGGTTTAAACCATCCTAACAAGCCTGGGAGTGGTTTTAACTACCCCTACTTTTCTGGTCTTTCCGTACATTACACCGCTCGCTTTCTCAACCACCAAACCCCACCACGGGACGCGCCACTACGCTCACACCGTGATGGGTTCCACCCGCCACAACCACTACTGTACCAGTGTTGTAGAAGCGGAACATAAATTCAGATTCAAAAAAAAAAGCCCCATTCGATCAGGGATGACTTGCTGCGCAGTTCCTCTGTAGCCCATCGGCCGGATATCTCGGAAAGCCAGCGGGTGCATACAGTAACAACTGATCCAAATGTGGTATGTAATTAGTTGTCATTGAGTCATTGTTTACAACATGCAGCTTGGATAAATTTTTACATTTTCAGCGCCGCCCAGGTCATTATGCAGAGTGACCACCAGTTTACAGTAAACGATTCCACACCACTGCATCACCCAATGACTCAAGGTGATTCGTTTGTCCCTGCTTCCCAGCAACAAGAACATGAGGGGGGTTCAGGGACAATTGACCATTCTTCCTCGCCCACGCCATCGGACTGCCGTGAGCCTGTAACACCCGGCAATGACAGAAGCGAACTTGTCGAGACTGAGCAGTTTGAAGGCGACAAGATGCATGGCCAGCTGCATCTTCCTCTACACTTTGGGAAGGAAACACAGATACTCTGCGTGACCAGGCTGCACAATACCCCTGGGGAGTTCACAATGGAATTCCATGTTGTCGATGCCAATTTGGATAAAATCTCGCTATGGCTCAGAGCACCAGAGAGTGTCCAGTATGTGTTCATTGTGTCCACCTTATACATTCTAATCTTTCGTGTTCTTCCTAGCCTGGACTTTGGTCACGCAAGATGCATATCGCTGGCTTGCTACTCTAATAGTACTCAAGACATCAGACCATATGCAATCCAACAAGGCGAGAGTCACAAGCACAAATTCAAAATTGTCTGGCAATTTCTCCAGCCGGTTCCATGCATGAAGATACCGCCTGTCCTTTTGTTCTCGATGAATGACGAGGTTATGCTTTCCTTCCCTCTTGAGGTATGTCTTCGTCACATTCTCTGAACACAAGCCACTAACTAATATTCTTGTCTAGGCATCCAGGCACCTCTTGGACATTTCTCAGTACGTACGGCTTGGACAGAACAAGCTGTGTTTCTTGCAGGCTGACTCCATGTCAGAATATGTGCTTGCGCTTTATAGCCATTATCCCACAGAGAGCCAAATCGAGCCCTTGCGTGCACATTGGGATGTCAGCACGCGCTTTAGACAAGTTATGGCCTGGTTGGTTTGCCCCATTCCCCCTGATGAGTGGTAATGGACCGACAATCTTTAGTACTGTTTTAGTTTAAGTAGTTCTTTTTCGCCTTGCCAACAGAATCCACTGAAGACTGTGACGTGTTAGTTTCTAGCCTGACCACTAAGTTTCCTGAAGGTTCCAGAGCAGCCGTCGGCTAATTTACTAGTGTAACCCAGTGGAGTGTTGCCTATTTGTCACTTGCATATGATTTTATTTTTGTTGATCTGCTTGCAAACAAAGGCTAGAATGATCTTGTAATCGTTTCGTTTAGACTCACGTGAACGTTTGAACACCGAGCCTGATTCCCGTCTCAACTTCTCGCAGGCGCGCACATTATCACAAAACCGATTTTGCACCATTCTCCAGTCTTACCGCACATTTCTTGCCTCGTTTCCCTTCCTCACTTCCACTAGTACTGGAACGACAATATCATACCTTGCATAATCATGATCAAGGCCCTAACCTCGAGAGGCAGGCATCAGATGCAATGTTGTCCTCACTGGTGGGCGCCGCCCATCGAGTGTTGAGCCCAATGGTGATGAAGTAGCAACGACGTAACCCTTCAAACCCTCAAGGTACTTCCAAAATTCAAATTTTGCCAGTGCGTCGTCAGAAACTTTGCCCCTCATTCAAGATAGCCGAAGACATTAACTTACGTTCGGCATGTTGGCTCATCGGGAGCAAGCGGGATGTACCGACTCTGTATGTCACATGACATCCTTCTCATACATCATTCAGCATCCTGAGCTTTCTGCCCTTGAGCGTGCTAGTTCGACGTGTATTTCTAGAGAACATATGGTAAACTACATGTTATCTGTATGTTAGGTGTTCAATACGGTATCAATATAAAGATTTGGTTATATTGAGTTCCATTGCATCTGCGTAGTTTATGCTCACGTTGACGTGTCAGTGCTGTCTGTCAAGTCTTCCGTACACATCAGTCTACACCAGTGAGGTCGATGCATAAAATGCCATCTTTTGTGGTTGTGTAATGAAGGGGGTTCTCCGACATGAGATCTATGAAGTCCTTGGGTGATGAGGGCAGCGATATGCAGTGGACAGTTGGCAGTGGTGTAGGTTGGGGAGCTGGCTCAGCTAGGGATGGTGGCGGGGGTGGTGAGAATGATGGGAGGAAAAATGGCTGTCGTGAAAGTTCTTGGGGTGACCGTGGATGTGACCCTGAAGGTGGAGATGGCGATGGCGATGGCGATGGTGATGGGGACGAGTCCGGGGTGGTCACGGGGTGTCGACGACTGCTCATCATTGCAAGGGTGACGTTAAGGTGGTGGACTCGCGTCTGACAGTTGGCGCAGCCATACATCTTGTTGCGTGTCATCTTGTCGCATGCTGAGAGGAGAATTTGTAAGGGAGTAGCTGAGCGAGTGCAGGCAGTGATCAGAAAGTGGGTTAATTTATGTATTGTCGGACCTGTTAATTTTCCCAGAATGGTTGGTGGAGATGTGGTTAGTAACTCACTGTACACCCTTGGATGGATCATAGACAAGGGAAGAGGTCGTGGACTTACGTCGTGTGCATCGCAGATTGGTGCATCTTGATGGGATGAACAATGTAATGTAGTCACGCTAATTAGTAAACCGTTACACCGCTCCACAGTGGCTGTGTGTCGGCCAGGGGGAGAGTGTGATCGTGAAACCTTAACTAGTTGACTGGTGCGACAAGAATTGAGGACCATGCCTGGGATGAGGTGATTTTTCTGTTTCCATTTTCATTTCGGGACACCTAAAGCAGGCATCACTATTTGCTGAGGAGCCTGCACTGAGATGAAAAGGCACTGCGCATGGTAAGTTACACATGATTGTTGATCATTGAGGCCTTATCCTTCGACATATTGTATACGCCCCCACTGTCAACGTCCAACTGATTTCGATAAGTCAACTAGATGAGTATTGGACATTTGGGCACACAAATTTAAAGCAGCAGCCGAGAACGAAAAAAGGGCAGCAGCTTAACACACCAAACACAAGTTGTCACGTACGAATGCGCATGAGACAAAGAAACCTGTGTATGCAATGGAAAGACAGCAAAGCGACATGTAATGTACCGCTTCTTTCTGTGATCCCGTGTGAATATCGTTTTGCTTCTCATAAATTGGTAAACTTACGGCGAGTAAAGTAAGACCAACAACATGAAAAAAAAATATTATCTTGACAACATGGACAGCTAGTAGATCCCGTTCGCAGATTTTTTTTTCAAGAACAAACAAGTACAGCATCTCTCGGCGTTGAAATTTCATTGTGCCTCACTCCCTGACCTCGTCGAGTATGCCTTCGTACTGTGGCTTGCCGAGGCGCACTCTGTGCACCAAGAAAACATGTGGAGGAGAACGCACCTAGGGCTGCACACCAAACCGACAGTCTGTCAGAAAACTCGGGAAGGCACTTTTAGGTAATTATAATGATATAATGTAATGTAAGCCCATGCTTAGTTTATAATGGTTATAAGCAAGCTTCAATTTCTGATAAGCGAATTTATAATTTGCTTGTCAGGTCTTCCAACTACATTAATAAGTAGTTATACATTATGGGTCTATTTACAAGGTTTTACCAGATCGATCACCAGATTATAAGTATGATATCTTTATAATTTATTATTCTAGTCGTACAAGAGAATGACTCTTTTATTATAAATATATTATTTTGTTTTTATATTTCCTATTCGCTCGCCGACTTTCAGATCATTTTTTTACTTTATAATCCTACTTTTACCGATGACTCCCGGGACAGAGCTAGAAACAGTAAGAATAACAGCATGGCGAAGCAGGACAAGCCGTATTGATGATGGATTCAGAGAACGCATCGTGACCACAGAAGGAGCATTGACAGAGGGGGATTCTGAATCAATCGCCAGCCATGTCATCAGAAAGACTGTCATGGGCTATCTGCTGTCTGAATCAATGGGACGTCAGAAGTGATATTAGAAACAGTAAGAATGACAGCAGGGTGAAGCAGGATGAACTGTATTGACGATGTAGAACGACACATTGTGTTGTGACCACAGAAGGAGCAGAGGGGGATCGCCAGCCATGTTGGAAGACTGGGCTACCTGTCAATGGGACGAAAGTGATATTAGCAGTAATAATGACAGCAGGATGAGCCGTGTTGACAATGGATTCAGAGAACGCATCGTGACCACAGAAGGAGCATTGACAGAGGGGGATTCTGAATCGATCGCCAGCCATGTCATTGGAAAGACTGTCATGGGCTATCTGCTGTCTGAATCAATGGGATGTTGGAAGTGATATTAGAAACAGTAAGAATGACAGCAGGGTAAAGCAGGACAAACTGTATTGACAATGTAGAACAACACATTGTGTTGCGACCACAGAAGGAGCAGAGGGGGATCGCCAGCCATGTCGGAAGACTGGGCTATCTGTCAATGGGACGAAAGTGATATTAGAAGCAGTAATAATGACAGCAGGGCGAACCAGGACGAACCATATTGACGATGTAGAACTATGCATTGTGACCACAGAAGGAGCAGAGCATCGCCAGCCTGTCAGAATTAAAAGATTGGGCTATCTGCGCTATACGTACATGAGTGCCTGTGACATCTGAATCAGTCTAAGAGAGATGAGAAGGGTGGACGCACGAAGTAAGGGTGGTGTTCGTCAATCTTGTTCAGACCCCTCTTGGTTGGTTGGACGGAAACACGGGCAGACCTCTTGAACCTTTGCTGAACCTCTTGATGTAAAAGGGGATCCTTCCCCAATTCCGTGGCGATAATCATGCGTGCGCAGTGGAGTAGCTCAGAGGCAGGCAGAGCTTTCGCAGGGTCTAATATCCACGAATTGTTCAGCATATGCTTCTGGACCCAAGTCTTGAGCTTGATCCGGCAGGTAAATCAAGTGCTTCAGTGACAAGAGCCGAAAGATTCGGACGATAGGGATGGGTGTCTGACAGTGCCAGGAGTCAAGGGGGAGGGGTCAGCTTTTAGGGGGGAAGGATATAATAATAGGTAGTGGACGTCGTCTGCGGGAGAAGAGACAAGAACATGGAAAGAGAAAGGAAAAAATTTAGCCAACGTTGCAAGAATTTAAATGATTCAAAAGTTCAACCTTCACATGATTCAGAGCGATTCGAAATTGGCGTCACGGTCCAGGAGTGAAAGGATCAGACAGGGTATTAAATATAGTCGCAATCACGTTGAGTCTGAGCCCATTGTATTCAAAAAGAAAAGCATATTACGATCAAGCGAGAAATTTAAACACATTGACACACATGATATCTACACGCATTACTTTGTGACCTTGCTCCCTTTCTTACCTTTGGCCTTGGCCTTGCAAGCGTCTGGATGTTTCTGCGTGGCCTGCGTTACTGTCTCTCCACAATCCTCTGCTACAATACCAGGACCCGAGGTGTTGTCAACGGTGTTGGAACATAATGAACTTGGTGATGGGCCCAGGGCAGTTTCAGTTGCCCTGGGTTGTACAGATGGTGGGCCCGACATCGATGGTGTAGTAGAGGAAGATGTACGTGCAACTTTGGCTTGATGAAGGCGTCTGACTAGATCTTCAACATCATTAACGCCTGGATCAACGGAAAGCTGCGAGCCCGAAGATGGCCCTCTCTTCGCTTTCCCGAAGATGTGCTCATCGTACCAAGACAAGAGAGACGAAATTGGGAGGAGAAAGGAAGATGGTTTGCTTATATGCAAGGAAGTGTTCTCCCCACGTAATGTTGCTGGTACCTTTGGTGCTGCGCGAAAACGTCTGTTCTGGGGAGCACACATACACAAACTTCCCAGGGGATTAAGTTAGTGAACGATCGCGTGAGTGAACCAACACCTACAATGGTAGCCGCCATCGCAATCATCCCTGGGGTCGTCTTTTCCACATTCCAGATCTTGCCCCTCGTTGAGCGTTTTCCAGCACTATCACCATCAATCGCAGAGCGCCCAAATAAGATAACTCTAAGGAACTGATCAAGAACGTGTTAGTGGTACGGACATACAAGAAAATCCAAATGTACCTTTGCAAGCGGCATGATCCAGAATGGACGCACAAATTCCATGTCGTAATCTGGGAATAGAAACCGTGGCCAAGTTGGAAAAGGCATGCCAGGCATTCTTGGATCCTCGAGGAGCGCTTGCAGCTCTGGGACACTCGTGTGGTCGAAATTCTTCAAGAAGAAAGTGGGGTTAAGGCCAAGTAACTGGCCAGCCAACGTGCGCGCTATGAACACTGAATTCAATCGTTCCTGGTTCAGCTGCTTCAAGAACTATGCATCGATCAGCCTAAGGCACAAGAGCATCGGTATTAAAGATACACTTATGACTTACGGTTGACTTGAAGTTCGGCCTTCGATTGTCGTCCACAAGCGCCTCCTGGAGATGTAGCGGGAGATCAAGGTACACCTCCACGATGATTCCACAAGTTTGGGTATCAGCATTATTGTAGCGTGATGCATTAAGGGTATCGACGTCTTTAGGGAACGTGATGTCGAGCGTCTGGGGGTCGACCCAGAGTTCACCGACAACAGAAAACCTACCCCCTGCATGTAAAATTTCTTGGGTCTCTCCCTTTAACTCCCCCCTTGAGGCAGTAGCAGTCGACTTGCGAGAGACTGCCAATTCCGCATGTTCGATCTTGAGGTCTTTGTACTTGGCGGAAAGTGCTTGATGGTTGAGTTGGGCAACCTTGAGCTGCTGGAAGTGATATACCGAGTCAAATTAGCACAATGAATGGATTCAGATATAAGACTATAATAACACTCACATTGCGCAACTTCTCATTGGCAGCAGCGAGGTCGGAATTGGTCGCAGAGGAAATTATAGGCGAGGGTGTCATGTCGAGCTCGTCATCGTCCATTGACAACTCCAAGCTGTCACAGCCATCGGCACTTGAAAAGGATTCGTCATCTGACGCCATGTGAAAAATGTCTGCGAGTGAGGAGGATGGGGACGTACTTCTCCCTACCTTATAACCATTATAATCAACTTTGAGTCACCGAGTAAAAACCTTCAAGTCAAGCGGGACCCTTAGTGTCCACGTAAAAAAACCATCTGGTGTCTGAAATTGAAGGGGGCGCAACACACAAAAGGTACCCTATTAATAGGACTGTCCATTGACACGCACCTAAAAAAACAAATGTAATATAATAAAACTCACCAGCGATCCGACTGTGTGATAGCCTGGCAGGGAGAACGCCCAGATCGAAATGAAGTCATTGGTTCGTGCATGTGGTCAGCTGAACTCGTCCAGGTACCAAACCTCACCGGGATTGAATTGAAGATTCTGGTATGCTCGCTAAGATGATCAGCTTCATCTAGAAAGGTCACTCACTTTAGTGCATTCAATAAAATTATACGCAGCGTGAGGCAGGTTCGTGGAAGTAAGAGTAATAAGATGGGTTTACACCATAATAGGGATGATCAACGAGACTTGCCTTTTTCGTCAAGTCCTTGTTGATCAGATTTCGCACGCGTAATACAGTATTATTCTCAACTCCATTAACAACTTTTTCTGTACCGCCACCCACCCTTTCTACTCTTCCGCATATTCTCCTGCTGCAATTATGCCCAAAGTTGGATCTTCCTTGAAATCCCCAAGCAAAAAAAACGTCAAGAAGTGCCCAATATGTTGCAATCCATATTGCATCCAGAATCTTCCGACTCACCAAAAGAAGTGTGAGAGAGAACAAATAGAATGCTTAGGGGACATAAAGTACGCGAAGACTCGCGAGAGTAAACTTCGCACACTAGAGGCCATCAATCCCAGGGATGGTGTGTAGTTGACTACTAAAACACATTCGACATAATGACCGTTGTGCTTTCTGAATCAGCCGCCATTCCAAATGAACCCCTTTCAGCCGCTGCCAGCTTAGACGTGTCACTTTCATTTCCATATAATTCAGACTTCGTCGAGCCAATGGACCTTGGTGTGGGATTTGAGACATCAGGTACAGTTGTAATAAACCATCATCTTCCTAGTAGCTGACATGAACATCCACTCAGCGCATGCACCAGCACTCCCTTCTGTTGCACAAACTGCAGGACCTTCTGAATCTGGTGGCCCAAGGCTCGGATTTACAGTCAATTACCATCCAAATAGTGGATGAGCATCTGAAACACAACTTCTGGACAAGTGCGGCACCAAATGCCAACGTTTCAAACCTTCTAATTTGGAGCCGTGGCTCCCGTTCTTTAAATCACGTCAAGACTTCGTACTCGCAGAGCTTATCATGGAGGTCGAGATGAACCAGGGTCAAATCAAGTGTCTCCTCAAACTTTTCGAAGAATGTCTCAAGGACAAGAGGCCAATTACACTGTCAAGTCACTTGGACATTCGGGGAGCGTGGGAGCGCGCATCCGCTCAACTGACCCCTGTAAGCCTAGGAATCGTATTGAAGTTTGATCACTTATTTTTTCAGGGTTTTGTAGTTTGAATACAAAACTATCTCAGTCCCATACGGCAGTGTAGACCATGAATTCACGGTACCTCATCGTCCACTATGGAACTGGGCAAATGATCTTATTTTGGATGCGCAACTGGCCCCACATTTCGAATGGGATGCACAGAAGGTTTTCAAGCACGATGGGGAGAATACCACTCGTGTGTATGATGAGCCTTGGACGGCAAACGTGTTTTGGGACATTCAAGTACGCACATTTTTCTCATGTTTGTCATTTGTAAACTGTATTACATCTTTTTGTTGTGAAACAATCAATGTAGTCCCAAATCCCCGTGGGTGCCCGTCTGCTATGTTTCATACTCTATGCAGACAAGGCAAAGCTGTCTAGCTTTGGTACAGCAAAATCTTACCCCGTGATTGCATGCTGTGTGAATCTACCCGCTGAAATCCGGAATAGTAATGGTGTTGGCGGTGGGCGCGTTGTCGGATGGCTGCCGATTGTAAGTTCACTATTAGATATAAGTGTATGATGCTATACTCTACTCGGTCTAGATCCAGGAACCTCCAGCACACACTGGGAAGCCGACATTCATCAACTTCAAACACGAGGTCTGGCATCATGCATTTCACTGCGTGATCAAATCCCTCATCGAGCCGTCTAAGACGGGCTGTTGGCTGAATGGCATCGATGGCAAACCAAACTTATATTACCCTGCAATCACCATGTCATCCGCCGACTATGAAGAACAGTAAGAGCATTATTATTCTCAATCACCGCAGTTGACACCAATGTAATACTATCAGATGTATCATGGCCCTCAACCGAGGCACTGGTGGAAAATGGCCGTGTTTGGTTTGTTTCATTACTAAGGAAAAGCTCTCTGACTTTTCAAAGCGTTGGGAGAAGAGGACGGTCCTAGATACACAGCAAAAACTTCTCCATGCGCGAGGCCTCAATAAGGGCACTTCCAATGCATACCTCTCAGAATTTGGGATCCGTGATGTCGACGTGAGTCAAATTCGTCGGCTATAACAGTTATTAATAGTGATTCCAGAACGTGTTCTGGCTTGTCAATAATTTGGACCCATATCGCGCGCTATCATTTGACAGGCTTCATTCGAACAATAGCGGCTTATTCGGATACCATATGTGGAGAAATTTCAAGGCTTTGGTTAATGAAATTGGGCGCGACGCTGCAGCGAAGGTTGACCAACAGTACATTGCTTCCAATCTTATCCGAGTGAATCTAGTCAGCTAACTGTACTGTTCACTCAGGTTTGGTCTCATTCCTTGTTGGCATGGCCTTAATCACTTTTCTTAAGTGATGAAGATGACTTTCACAGACGGTGCAAAGTACGAGGATATATCTAAGGTGGGTCAAATATATTACATGGCTTATGAATCATGCGTCAACTAAATGAACACCTCAGGTCGTGGTCTTCGTTGCACAAAATATCATTCCGCAGGACAATCAAGAGGGACGGCAATTGTTGCTCTGCTTAAGAAGCTTTTCCTTCCTGGATTTACTTTTGTCCTTCAAAGTCCATACAGAGCAGACAATTTTGGCTGGCCAGAAAGAAATAAAGCAGTTTGGGAGCTATATATGGGTACTCTTTCATTTATTTATTTCCCGACGCTCTGAGGTTTATCTGCATTTAGGAGTATGCCGGCCTGACTTTGACATCATTGGATTCAGATGTTTTGTCAGATGCGGATGATTCAGATCCAGACAAAGATAAGGATAAGGACAAAAATTGGAACTTCCCCAAGTTGCATGCATTGCTTCACAGCTTTGACGATGTCCTAGCGAAAGGTGCCTCGCGCAATTACAACACCAAGCCAAATGAGAAAATGCACGGCCCCATGAAGAAATATTATCTTAATCGTATGAATTTCAAGAACGTTGCACCTCAGGTTTGTCATGTGATATCATGCTTTATCCTGGCCTCACTCTAACATTCCCGAATTTAGATCTTAAAATTCGAACACACTACATTCATCGCGGCACTGATTCGAGCCCAAATAGATCAAGTTGATGCAAATATGTGGAAGCAGAAGACAGACAGCGACGACAGCGACGACGAAGATGACAAACAACATGCGAGACTGTGACGTTTTGGGGGGCACGGGGGGGCCTATCATTTCCTCGCGAGAACCCCCAATGGGCCCCTCACGCAAGGCAAGAACAATGACATTTGATGCTGGGTCTATTGTCTTGGGGTCACTCCAGCCTCCTGTCACGTTAAACTCTCTTGAGGATCAAAACTCGATTTTCAGGAACTTCCGTACAAAACTTGTGGCCTGGTTAACTAAGATGTTTCCTATTTACCAATGCTGTTTCGTGCAAGGCTGTACACATGTTCAATTTGAAGCTAGTGACCAGGTGAGTTTCGTACCTGATCTGGTATCTAATAACCTCACATCTGTTTCAGATAATGGAATACAGGTTCATGAAAGTATGCTATGAATCGAAGGTCGACTGGCAACAATACCTGGACTACGTACATTGTAGTCCAAGCTTCCATGGCCGTGAGAGGTGCGACTTCGTAATCCTGAAGACAACAAACGGTTTCATTTTCACGCAACTTGCGTTTATATTCACCTGTTCTGTTGCAGAGGACCAATACCCGATCTGCCTTGCCCGCACCTTAGACGCACCCATAAGTGAATCGCAGCGGGCCAAGGATCGCGAGTTGAGGCTTCACCGTCTCCACGCAAAGCCCTCAATGGAATTTTTTTTTGTGCAATCAATTGTGCGCTGCGCCCCACTTGTTCAAGACTTCGCCAAGCCTGGCGACTACTTCATGATGGATGTCATTGATCACAGTGGCAACATATTCATTCGCTGCAGTGAAAGTTTAGTGGGTTAGTGATTCAGATAACCCACCCTTCTCCATCTAGTATCTGGCTCAATACCCTACCCTCTTAGGACTACCAATTAATCGCATCTGGAAATTATGGGTTTACCGGACTGGGGTCACTTCATGGTAAGGGTCATTATTTTCTCCCTTGGTACTGTTCTTATGATGACAGGCATCTCATTGCTTCATTCATTGTTAGTCAAAATACCAGCTGTTTTTTACTATGTCACGCCGCGGTGTCTGAAAGTCTGCCTCCAAAACGGTCCGGGTACCGGAAATCATATCACGTGCAAGATGATGCACAAGCTAGAACTGAAGGAACACTGTTCGCACATCATTTCGCTCATTATGAATGATGATAAGAAGCTAATAGACAAGCTCTTGTGCTGTGGAGGGTGCGCAATTGATTGTTGTATGTATTGACAAAACAATCAGAAGACAAAATCGCCACCTAAACTAATACGCCACCCTTATTCAAAGCTGAGTCCCCTCTGTTTTTTATATACAGATTGTCCACCAGTCTCCTACGAGTGCCACGCCCGACAATACGCACACATCGGAACAGTCGCAATTGGACGATGAAAAAGGAGCACGCGTGAAAAGCATTAAGTACATTATCAATTCAGAAAGTGCATATACACTCATGTTGTCCTGAATGTCCTGGGCATTGTCCTGGGCATCTCATTGCACGCTTGTTGGCAAATGCGACAGCTCTTACTGTGTTCGCCAACTTGGACGGTGGGGTAGGTGAGCCCGAAGTGTCTCTTTTTCTCTTAAGTTGCATGCTGAATCGAAGGAGAAAGAAAGAAAGTCTGACGAATTACAAACATCGCCACGCAAATATCATTTTATCGCTTAGGTAACAAACAAATGATACGGCCCTCGCATTCTGATTCTGTTCAGAACAAGTCCTGCGCCTCCACCACTGACCCTATGCATCCCCCCGCCTTCTCCAAGTAACTCCAAGCTTTCACGAGAAATTAGAGCCAAATTCGTCTGGAGGTCTTTGGTTATAAGATTTGTCATTTCCTTGCTTCTCTTTCCTGCACACTCACCACCTCCCTTCACCACGATGATTTTTTGTCCTCACCCGACACCCCCACTTAGTCATATTATCATGTACTCTCCCAAGTTTGACCACGCTGACCACAAAGCGTCGCACAACACGATATGCACACACACCAGGACCACCACCACCCGCGCGACATGCACGGCGACCACAAACATGGTCACAGCACCGCCAAACACGCCACGAAGACAGCGTGCGGTGACGGCGCGAAGACATTGTGCGGCAATGGTGTGAAGACAACCAAAGGTTGAGGGGGGAGGCGTGCGACAACGCGACAACGCGACAAGGACAGAAAGGTGAGTAAAACATCATTTATGGTCCACACACGTTGAAATAACGTCGGACAGCCCTGATTGACAGATGAATGTGGTATATTGGAGTAAGGGCTTTGTATATACATTGTAACAACTGTGTTTTTGAACCGTCTGTCTATGAATCGACGACGGATTCGATTTCAAACATCGAGGAGAGTATTTTCTTTCTTTCTTTACAAATTCTGATACTAATAATGTTCGTTCCCCTTACTGCCTTCGCTGCGCAGCCCCTCCGATGACTGGGGTGCCGCCTTTCATTCGCGCAGCCCCTCCGACGACTGGAGCGTCGCCGGTTAGTAATAATTTAATAATTTAATTTATAATTGTAGAAATATAATTTTTGCTATGCTTTTAATCATGTGGCCTACTTTGTAAGCTATTTAATCACGCTGCATTTCTAATAATAAGGAAAGATAATAAGTGCAGTTTGTAATACGTTAGAATTTCGATAATACTATTATTAAATATTTATCAAATTCCAATAATATATTGTAAGCTACCTTAGAATGGAAACATAAGCTGGATCTATTATAAGGCGCTCCCGCATTTTCCGACACATATACGGTAGCTGATAGTTGCAAACACGGTAAGTAGGACCTAACAGCCATACTGTCAATAATATTGATCACGGTATGGTATGGCAGGTCATATGGCCATAAACAGACCGGTATTGTCGCCCTGTGGAGGTGGTGTGTTGCTGCCACACCGTCCATCCTTGCAGTTGTCGTCACCTGCACCATTGCCGTTGTAGTCATCAAGGCGTGGGTGAGGTCGGTGCGGCAATTGGGCGGTGATAGGGTTGGCGAGGTCGGGTGGTGTAGCTTCATGCAGCAAGGGGTGTGAAGGCTGTCGAGCGTATGGGGGGATCAAAGTCATAGGGGGAGGCCCGGGACGATGTACCAAAAAAGGAAGGTACTGAAAGGGGTAGTCATATAGCACCGCTGAGTAAAGACAGATAGGCCGTTATAGTAGATAGGCCGTTATAGTGTATAGGCTAAATTTTTTGAAGCGCCTGTTAGGTCCAGGGTTCAATTCCCAGCGCGAGCACTTTTTGTCTTTCCATTACATGCTTTCTTGCTGACTTTACATGTCTCCTCTCTTACAGTGGTTGACCTCTCTCTCTCCAATTCCTTCACCAGTCTGATGCTGACGCATTCCCACCCTGATGGACCTATGAGAGACCCCGACCACCACCTCGACCATCACAATATTGAAGTGACCGTGACTCAAGCAGCGACTGGACTACAACGGCGACAATCCACAACCCCGACGACAAAAGCCGGGATGACAATGACAATCCCCGAGACGATGTCCGCAACACTGGCAGCAGCAATGACAACAACAAGATGGGCCATGGCGACAATCACAGCGACAGGGTGGTGGCGATGGTGATGGGGCATTGGTGCAGCAAGAGCTCAGATGTTTTGTAGTAGTACAGTAGCATTTTTCCTTGGCGAGCCCTTCAGACGCACCCCCGGCTCAAAAGTAGTAAATCATTTTAAATCGTTTGAGCTGACCCCCCCACGTCAGGTAAGGGCGCTAATGATTAGATACCCCTTTAGCAGGCGCTTGAGCAGGCGAGTCAGGTTCATCTTCCAACACCTTGTAGCTACAGTAAGTGCCATGAATTCTTCAATGAGACATGGTGTGTACCGACTGTGAAAAGACCACAGTCATATCACCCTTTTCCCAGACCTGGCCCTATCTGCTCACCTATATTTCACCCTCTGGGCATAGAATCACGCCACAGCATTCGTTGAACAACAATTGATATGTACCGTATCATTTAACATCATTGTCGTCGCACATGCTATGATTCGCGTGATACATGCGAACAGAGCCCCTTGGGCCCTATCACCTTTGCTAGATACAAATTGTACAATATATAAAAGATGGCGTGCCATGTGAATCTCGTTGCTGACACATTTTGCTTAGACACATTTCCTCCTTTGCTTTTTTGCTTCCACGTCATGCCTGGTTTTTGCCACTGTCCCCCTGTCTTCGTCCGAGTCAGATGCTGGTCTGTTTTCACCCCTGTTTCGCTGGTGCCAACGTCGTCGCACATGTATGACACATGTGTTGCCCCTTTTTCAGCGTTTGTCTTTGTGCCCGGCCAATCCGTCTGCACGAGAAGGAGTGCTAACGTGCCCGAACGTTGTTGTCAATGCTGCGCTGTGTCTGTTTGTGTAGCACTCTACTCTTACACATGGAATCGTGCGTGACTACTTTTCTCATAATTGTTTTACGTGTGGTGTCTTTATCGTCTCCCTGTCCCTATTTCCTCTACATAACGGTGCTGCCTTCAGCATAATTTCAAATATGTGTGACACCGGAGACACTCACATTTCTTAATTTGCACATAGGTACTGTGATGGACACATCAGTCAGACACTTTGAATTTCTCACTCAATTCTGGCTGTATCACTACCAAATTAAAAATATGATGTCTAGTCTACTCCTTAACGTGTTCCAGCTTTCTTTTTGTTAAAATATCTTTGTGTCGTGAGTTTGGAAAAATCACGTCCATCACGCTTGCCAACCCATGCCATGTCAGGGTTCAATTTTGTGCCTGACTGCTTTCCAAAAGTGGAACGATGCTCCAGCCTTTGCCAGAGGTGACTCAGGTGAAACACCACCATCCACGTGGGTGAGCGGAGTTTTAAACGTTCCAAAACGGGACCGTGACAAACCGTGACTGTCCGACTGAGGGGTCCTGTCCGGTGGGTCATCACAGTAAAGACCTATACTTGTCAACCAGGTAACAAGGTTAACTGTCTTGTAATTTAGAAAGTAGTTATGGAGTCACACTATCACAGCCACCTTAATGCTGAACGTTGAGCCTACAGCACAGAGGGAGAACCATGGACCGATAGTACTGATAGTACGCAGAAAAGGGGGCAAATGTTGGGGTAACAAGGCAGGGAGGTTAGGCGATACAAGTGTGTACCTGGGAGCACAACCTAGATGCAGCTTAATGTAAACATATAAAAATCTCTAAAGATAAATATTACATACCCGGTCTGGCATTTCGAGGGTGCTTGCTTGTGTTTGCACTGGCTAGTTACGCAAACATCGCTGACCTGCTTCTGAAGCTGCACATTGTCAACCCTATCCCAATCAAACACCTCATCATTCCGGGAACCCTCCCGCGATGACAGATCATTGAAAAGATTGCGGATGTATGTGTAGTCTGGACAGTCATTGAAACTCAGTGAGCGGCTGTATTCAAGAAAAGTGGAGAACTCCGAAGGAAGACCGCTGCACAAGTCACTTGGCATTGTTCGTTGTTTGCATTTGAAGATGTCCCATGATCCGTATGGCAAGCCCAGCCATGGTAAATTGCCACGAAGGAAGTAAATGAGGACGTAGGTGAGTGACTCCAGGTCGTCCTGCCGTCCAAGTTCCAAGCCCAAGTGGCTGTTAATGGAGGCAAAGGTAGCTGTTCTGGTGAGGCCAAGGTTCGTCTTGCAAGGGATATGCTCATAGGTATTGGGATCCTGGTACTCTTTTGATAGACCAAAATCGATGAGATACACCACAGTGGACTGTGTCCCAATGCCCATGACAATGTTGCCAGGTTTGATATCACGGTGAATGAAGTTGCGAGAGTGAACGTGCTGCAGGCGACAGAGCTAGAACCGCAGATGAGTAGATATTTGTTTTGAGAGAGGACATACATGCCAGTTGGTCGGCGAGGCATAGAATGGTTTGCTGCGAGAATTTGAAGCAGCAGCGGACGAAAAGGTCATCAAGCGACGGACCCAGGAAATCGAGTGCTATTACATTGAAGCCACCCTCTGTACCAAACCAACGGATGTGCGGGATGCCTATCCCTCTGGAAAGCTTCTGGTACACGTCATACTCATGTTCCAGGTAAGACGGGCTTCCTTCCATGGGTTCAAGTTTGATCACGACATCTTGTCCCAACAAAATGTCGTTTGCCAAAAACACATCACCTATCTATTTGTCAGCCAAAAATCAAAGGTGAAGTAGACAGTTGTGAACCAAAAGTCCCAGATGCAATCTTTCTCTGAAGCCTATAAGTTCCATTGATGTAATCGAGGTTCATGAGTGTACATAAGTTCAATGATCAAGTAAAACTAGTAGGGAGAATATTCAGTGAATGAATTACATCATTTACATGCAAGATTCAACTTACAGTACAACAAGAGATTTGATGTAGTAAAAAATAAAGTAAAAATATGGACAAGACGAAGATAGCGACGGCACGAGCGTTGTGGGCATTTGTGTTTTGTGTTCATTACGTTAAACTCACGCTCACGTGATTACTGTTAAACAAATGACAAGTGGCCCGCATCATCTACTGCAGCGATCATGTCTCTGCTTTATGTTACAGCAATACGGTACTCCTCGGGCCACTCCCCATGTGTTCACTTTATCTGCATGATACCCCTCACGAGAACCTTGGCGTGTTGCCTGGTTGCTTTGGTGGGAGTGATCAATGCCCCTCCCTTCCGAACGTGGCAACACAGAATTTGAGCTGTTCAACCTGTGGCCACTTGTATCAGCATGTAGCTCTCACAAGTTGCTTTATTCTCTCCTCCCGTAGTTGTCATGTGGGACGGCATTTTCTTTCCGAGTAAGTGTAGTTTTCACGCCACCACATGGTGACCTCAACCTGTTCCCACGTCTGACAGCACAATCACACAGGTTGGGTCTTGGTTTGGGTCGCACCAAATCTTAGGTATGCTCACTGAACATTTAGTGCATCTTCGTTCATATCACAAGATATGGGTGGGTGGGGTGTATCAACTGGCCTGCCACTGGACCTTTCTTTCTTTCTTAGTATGTGTAGTCCCGTCTCTTCTGATTTTTCTAAGTCATGTGCATCATTAGATCCATCAAGGAGGTCCAGCCAGTAGTTCTTACTCGTTCGCATATGGTTAATCCAAGGTGAGTTTTACTCTCATTGGCCCCCGGATCCGTCCTCAGCCTTTCACTGCGTTAGGTGTGATGGAGGCCGGAGTTGCAATTCAAACAGGTGTTCAATCCAGTCAACGACATGAACCATTCGTGAACTCCTCCCTTCATCACCGTCGAAAGCTTGATCTTGAGAGATCACAGGCAATGAGTTATGCCACCGCCATCAGGTCTCAAAAGCCACAAGTCTAAATAGAAGACTGAAATATTTGATAGTGCACTCCTTTTTTATTCAAGGTGTTCTGTGACGGGATCCCTTTAGACCGTTGCCTGATTACTATCTGTTGTTCACTACCCACCGTGTCGTCGTTTTGTATAAATATGTGTGCAACATCATCGAATGTCCAGCATTCCATCTTTCGTTCCATGGCCTCTCATCGAAAAGCTTCCACCACAAAGCCTTCTTCCCCTCTTGCGTGGGATGATAATCACTCTGCAGGTGGTCGGAGCTCACGATTGCAGTCAAGACAATGCCTCCATGCTAATCCTACTGACGAAGAGTTTGAGTTAGAAGTTAGCGACAGTAGCGACGATGACGACGACCTCCCAATTTGCCGTACTCAAGGTAGGCCGATTACTGTGGTCAAAAATGTGGTCAATGACCCTGGCGAACCCACAGAGCCCAAGCCGACCTTGATGCAGTATTTCTTCGAGCTAGATGAAAACGTGGATAGAAATGTATGCAAAGTATGCAGGTAAGTGTTTCCACATACTCCACACTCCACCCTTCTGACGTCGTGACATAAACCTTATAGGACGGCGAAAGAAGCCGATCCTTCCTCCTGGAAGAATACGAATTTTGAATTTTCGCCGAAGACTGCCAGCTCAAACCTCAAGAGCCATATCAAGAGGCTTCATACCCAATTGTTCCTCTCATTGTGTGAAGATAACCGTTGGGACAAGGAGGCAATCCTCAAAGACAGCGAAAAATCGCAGACGTCTTGTGGTTCCCCTGTAAATCAGAGAGGCGATCAACGTGAGGAGTTCAGCAATGAAATGTTCAAGAAACTCTTGGTAAATTTCATTGTTGCAGATGATCAGGTATGTTTTTGTGCCGCTAATTTTTCTCAAGGTTTTTCTTACTCATTGTCCAAGGCCATTAGTGTCATTGAATGTGATGAGTTTAGGAAACTCCTCCTACATATGTGAAGTGACCTCAAGCCATCTATGATTCTCAGTCGAACCAAGTTGCGGGAACTAGTCATTGAGACTTGGAGGAAGTATTTCCATAACCTGAAGCGTGACCTTGAGGTAGGACCATTTCCTCATCTTGTTTCTCTCACTAATATTCACCCTCCAGAACTCTGTGGGACAAATCTCGTTCACAGCCGATACATGGTCCAACCAAAACCGTCGATTGTTTCTCACTATCACCGCCCACTGGATCACTAAGGTCGGCAAAACGACAAATCTTCAACTCAAATCGGCACTCATCACGTTCCATCATCTTGTCGGCCATCAGACCGGTGAGCTGCTCGCGAAAGTAATTCTGGTTCTTCTGGACAGGGCTGGTATCACAAAGAAGGTAAATGCCAAAGCTTAACATCAGTTTTTTCAATTAATGTCTTCTATTTGAAGATCGGTCACTTCACGATGGACAATGCGAGCAACAATGTCACCGCGCTAGTGGTCCTTGAGACACTACTCAAGCAGCGTGGTATCCCCTTCGATGCGAAGAATCACCGGGTTATGTGTTGTGCACACATCATCGACCTTGGTGTGAAAGCGGCAATCGGAAAGGTGCCTGATAGCGAGACACTAGGAGAGGGTGTGGTGATATATGCCACCCGATTTCCCTTGCTTGCGCGGTTGTCCGATTCATCCAAGGGTCTGGCTTGCACCAAGAAGCTTTCAATGAGGCCATTGGTAATGGTAATGACATGGGCCACTTCTTAGATGAGAAAAAAAAAGTTGTCACCATCAAGAAGTTGCAGCTGCTGCGTGACATGCGCACCTGATGGGACTCATGCTATCGCATGCTGTTGCGGCTTCGGGAGTTGCGTCCGGTATGTATCGTGTTGCTTTTTGTCTATGGCTAAAACTTCGCTTTGTCAGGCCATCGACTATTTTCTGGCACTGCCAAACAAATCCGACATTAAAAAGTTACAGATTTTGCAGCAAGAGTGGCAGCGGATAAGTGATTTTGAAATCATTTTGGAGGTGAGTCCTGATAGGGAATTGAGACTCAACTTGATGTGCAATCATATCTAGGTTTCCCACGACGTACAACAGGCCATGTCTAAGGAGTCCACTCCAATCTTGTCGAGTGCTATTCCATCGTTGGAGAGGTTCATGACGGATTGGGAGCAACTCGTCCAGAAAAACTCTGTGTTGAAACCCTTCATGGATCCTGGACTTGCAGTAATGTACCAGTACTACAGTCAGATGGATGAAACAAAGGCGTACATTATTGCTATGGGTACATGAGCTGATCTCTAAATTTGACAAACTATTAATTGTGTATCTAAGTTCTTAACCCTGAAATCTAGATGACCTGGATTATGGACTACTGGGACAGTAAGTATGTCAAGAATGCCGAAGAAAAGGTTATGCAGACGGTGAGCCTGCTACGTTTATCGGACAGCAACTAATATAACCTGGACAGATGCGCGAATACTGAGAACAGGCAGACTCTGGTGTTGTAACAACACAAGCCACACTCAAAGGTGACAGCACAGGACGTCCCCAAAAGCCCGCGGTCAAAGTATGGTCTTGATACCAACGCGCGAATTGGTCGACAGTTTGCGGGTAAGCAGACCATTGAGCAAGAATACCAGACCTACATCTTGGCAATGCCCCAGTCCATCGATATCATCAAGTTTTGGGAGGTACGCAGAATGTGAAGCGTAGAGATTGATCACTGACACCTCCCAGAACAATCAAACTAATTTCCCAAACCTTTATGCGATGGCTATGGATTACCTTCCTATCCAAGCCTCGTCAATGCCATGCGAGTGCATATTTTCTTCTAGCGGCGAAACCGACACAAAGAAACGAAATTGTATCAGCCCCATATTGATGGAGGCACTCCAAATGCTCAAACTTTATCTCAAGAAGGAGCGCCTTAACTTCATGTCGTCCTGGACATCATCGGACAAGGAGATGGCCGCTGAGGACCCTGAAACGGACCTCCTTGGTGAGCTGCTCGGGGATAGCGCAGATAGGACACAGATCAAAGAATTGGTAATGAAGTGCATTGACGAACAGGAGGAATAAGGCATCAGCAAGTCCCCATGAAAGTCGTGACCTGAAGTAACGGATATGAGATATTGTAACAATATTGGTGGCCACATTTTCGTTCCAATGTTAGCATGACACCTGCCATACTTTCGGCTGCTATAACATTTGTCTTAAGTACTACATATTGTATGAGAATCACAACACTGTCACAATGGGATTTTGAATGTGATATAACATTATCATGATCTTAACTACAGGCAGTACATTGCTGTATTAATATGTCCCAGGCACTGTCACTGTCCCACCGCCACCCCCAATGCTGTTGTTGCCACCACCATTCAGGTTGTCGTCATGTCGTTGTTACCATTGTGGGCATGGTCATTGTCATCATTGCATCTGTTGCGTCGTCTGTAGTGGTGGCAACTTGGGTGGTGGTTGCTGCAAGCATCTTTGTCGTTGTGATGCGGCCGTCAGTCTTGCAGATGTTATTGTTGCTGCTACAGTCGTTGCCATCATTGTTGTGGTGGTGCGTAGTGGTGGTGTGCGTGGTGGTGGTACAGTATACAATTGTGGACTAACAGCAGTCTTCACACATCACGTGTCACAGTCAATACATTACAAAGGCGACATTGGTGTCTTACAGTAATAAATAATAACAACAACGCAGTGGCGTGACTTGTGTATGTCTGCACCGTCCATGTCAATCTTTCTCTTTTACCAGATACCACAGACCATTTGATCATCTGCAGTGGGATAATTGTCCCATCTGGTCGTCGTGCTCATGCTTCCAGGCTGCAGTCTCGGTTATTGGCTTGGGAATCTCAATGGTTACCATGACATTGTCACTTCTTGGAGCTACGACATGGTAAGCTTGTCTTTGAATTGCGAGAAACATCCGCACTCAATCATCCCTTCACAGCCAGTACTAATAACAACACGGTGGCATGACTTGCGGATGTCTATACTGTCCATGTCACCGTTTCTTGTTTACCAGATACCACAGACCATTTGATCGTCTGCAGTGGGATAATTGTCCCATCTGGTCGTCGTGTTCACGAAGTCGTGCTCATGCTTTCAGGCTGCAGCCTCGGTTATTGGCTTGGGAATCTCAGTGGTTACCATGACATTGTCACTTCTTGGAGCTACGACATGGTAAGCTTGTCTTTGAATTGCGAGAAACATCCACACTCCATCATCCCCTCACAGTCAGTACTGCTCATTCTCGCATCAGACACCGACATGCCCCATGGTGTCATTGAGCATCTCACTTCCATCCTGGCTCATGCAAAATCGAAATGCCCAGGGGCTCAACCATTTCATGTGCTCGAGCACTCTTGTAATTTCCCAGCCGCTGTTGCTTCTACAAGGCCCACTGACTGGTTGCTTGTCCAATGAGCAAGACAACCAACTGTTGTTGGACTGCCTCAGCTCAACATGACATGCTGATGTGGGTTCCATCTCACCAACCCATTTGCACATGGTGGAGTGTGCAGCCACGCCGCCGCTTCGCCGTCTTTGCTAGTGTGCATGTTGTGTCATGCCTGTGGTGCTGGAATTGGGTTTGGGAACACCACTACGTCCTACTGCACATGGTAGAGTATTGTCATTCTCAGCTTGTGGCATAAGTATCAGGGATGTGCCCATATCAAACCCCCGTCAACGATCCCTGAATCCTCAGGCCGTGCAATGATAATACTGCCACTGCACTGCCCAATGTGTCACCGCCGGTTGTGTACCCTACCTTGCAGGACAGACGGTGCTACCATCTGCGTCGTTCTGTACCCATAAGACACGCAAGGGGAAAGAGAAAACATAGGCCATTAGGTAATCACCCCATACTTCCTCTCTTAGTGTCAACAGGGTTTTCGAAATTTCTTCGATTTGTATTTGATTTGATTTGGAACTCTGTCATGCGTATTGTATCCACCTTTGTGCATCTAACGTGCGCAATTGATCTGCACAGTCCAGAAATGCTAATCACACCCTTCATAGATGTCAAGGACGAAGAGAAATGGCGATGTGGGGTGTCCTTTGACAGCTACGACACGTCAAAGGGGCATAATATACAAAACATGGAAAATCATTGGTGCGATGAGTAAGTCCTACATACAACCTTTGGCTGGAGGATGTGTGGCAAAAGTTGAAACGGTGCTCCTATGTGCCAGCTTCGCACTCGCCATCTTTTCTGCTTTATATTTTGTATGGTCATGTCTCACATTTTCATGTCAATGGGCTCTCATGATAACTTTCTATATTTTGGTTTCTCAAAATTGTTGTGGAACAACTGATCTGATCGCCATGTGCAGTGAATTGCTGAATCAATTTTATTTGCATTGCCATTCAATCGGCTGGCTTGCAGTGACTCATAACGGCGCGGGTGGTGGGGCGTGATCGCGGCCAGGTGTCACATGTCACCATGAATACCCAATACAGACTAACCATTGTTCTCTGCCTGTGAGCGCTTGAGCTCCGAACCGAACTCTGAATGAAGCTTTTACTCTCCTGTATCTGAATTCCTGTGCTCATTGCCTATGTCCGGTGCAACTTCTATGGTCATTTTTTCTCTTCTGGATGCAGAGCTTTCTGCACATTCCACGTGGATACCCAACATCGACTCCTTGGAGTTTGTCAATGACCCTATTGAGTGTGGCCTTTACCAGAACGAAGATTCGAAGCAAATCAGGCTCCCCAACATTGGTCCATATGCACTAATGTTGGCACATAAGAATCAGGTCTATTTGGAATATGAACATCGCCTTTGCAATATTCTGGATATGCTTGAATCAATGGACACTGCTGATGAGAAGGAGAGCATGGAGGACCGTGTCCTCCAAGATTTGATCAGGATAAATCGATTAAAGGGGCTAGAATGGACTGGTCAACGCAGTAAGCATGGTGTCAAGGGTGCAATAGTAAACGCAGGTGTGCTTATCTCCCTGCTCGGTGTTGCTTTTTTGACAATGCAGCCCAGAAAGTTACTTTGTAACGAGACATCCCGGGAATCCAACTCTTCGTGCTATCTACATGACAACTTTGGTCATGTATGTTCTATATCACCTCCCCCGTCGTGGCACAGCTGTCCTACTTGCTGGGATGAGGAGCATTTTGAAAAGTAAAGCTTCTTTGAGTTCCTTGGCGAGTAACGTGCCTCTAGACCCGCGAAATCTCCTGTTAGCATATGACCTCGATCCTATCACCTGGAGCTATGTTTGTTGCACTTCGTGCTATTTTCTCTATGAATACTCCCTCGCTAGGACAAGAAAGAGGAAAAATCCAGTTTCTTCCAACAAGTGTCAAGACACCAATGAGAAGGCCGACAGTGAAATGGCAGAAGACATTCAGCTTTCTGTCTCCACACTGACTCACTGTACATACTGTCAGGTTTGAGGCGGTCCCACCTGTGGCAACCCCTTATTTGACACCATTACGATCAATGCTAGGACATATGCCATGCCTTTACGCAAGTATGAGATGCAAGATTTGAAGCAATGGGTGGGGCGACTGCTCTCTAGACCCAGTATCGAAGAACAAGTGTTCAACGCCTTTCAGAGACCTCGCAAAGAATACATGGAAGATATGTGGGATGCAGGGCACTTGTGCAAGATTCTTCTAAAGAATGGTGAACGGTTTCTCCCAGGGCCAGCCAATGAAATGTGCCTAGCATTTTCATTCTCGATGGATAGCTTTAACCCATATCATATGAAAGAAGCTAAGCAAACTGTCTCATCAACTGCTATTTGGCTGGTCTTGCTCAATCTTCCCCCTCACCTACGGTACCATCCTGAAAACATGTTCCTTGCTGGTATAATTCCTGGACCAAAGAAGCCCTCACTCTCTGATACCAACCATAGTCTCCAACTTCTCGTCGACGTCTTACTTGAGTTCTTCGACCCTGGTGTTCTGTATGCTCGAACAGCAAGGCATAGACAAGGTTGTCGAGTTCGGGCAATACTGGTTCCAGTTGTCTCGGATATGTTGGCCGCGTGACAAGCTGGTGGTTTTGCAAGCCCAACGGCAACCTACTTCTGCACATGCTGCAACTTGAAGATACAAGAGATCGAAAATATAAAAAGCCACAGTTGGCCACAACGAGATGTTGTAGAACATATCAAGGCTGTGATGCAATGGCGTGATGCAGAGAGTCTTGATGAACAATGTGCAATTTTCAAAAATTGTGGCATCAGGTGGTCTCCACTCCTTCAGTTACCATACTGAAACCCCATCCTGTTTACTGCCATTGAACCCATGCATGTCCTTGATGCAGGGCTCTTCCAGACTCACTGTCGGCAGGTTTGGGGCATTGACACCTCCAATCCGGGTGGTGATGGGATGGCCGTTAAAACAACTGCGAGGCCTCCAGACGCTGGGTTGGAGAAGTGGTATGGGATTATATGTGCAGCTCAAGATCCAGGGTGTCTTCGGGATCAACTTAACAGAAGGGACTGCGCCCGCGACACGCTCTGGCACATTTGCATGACCACAACCTGTGTCATGCAGGCAATAAGCTGCAATTAGCTACAGCTATTGCCAAATGGGTAAGTGTTTTCGTTCTCTCTAATGAGTGAAATAAGTAACTTAGTCTTGGACGCAGCTCAAGAATACATCCCCTGAGATGATCAAACTACCTACTGTCCATCCTGCCGACCAAAGACATCACACCGTGGCTATGCCCTTTTCTGCTCCTGAGACAGATGTTGAATCTCAAAATACCCATGAAGGGAGTGTTATGACCGATGACTCTGTATGTTGCCAATATCTCTGAATCATAGTATACCCAACCTGATTGTCACTTAGGTCGTGCCAAATCACTTTCTGAGTGACGACAGAGTTTCCTCCAAGGATGAACAGAGTGCTGTAAACAAGTGCATCCAGCAGCTTGAAGATCGTGCCACTTGTAATACTGTGCTGCGAGCCAAAAAAATTGTACTTCAATTCATCTGTCGGGATTACTGCCACATGTCTCATGAGCAACTAAATAAACTTCACAAAAAAGAAGACCTGTATGCTGCAGCCACTGCTTGGGTGCGTGTGCAATGTGCTTCCTCAAATTACTTGGTCTAATGCCCAGCTAGGTAAAAGAAAATGTCATTTCTCCGGAGAACCCTAGTAAGGAGAAAAATGTCCACTCTAGCAATGGTGCTGTACTTGGAAAAGACGTCATGGAGGCAGTGTGGGCAGATATGGCCCTCACTGTACTTCCGTCTTGGGTCACAAAAGCCCCTTCAAATTGGGGTATTGCGGCATGGGGAAAACTCAGCGCAAACAACTGGAGAGTTATTTGTACTGTCCACCTCCCTATTACGTTAATCAGGCTGTGGGGAGATGACACTCCTGACAACCGGAACGCCATGCTAGAGAACTTCATAGATTTAGTGCGCGCAGTTCAGTATGCAAACTTGCGCTCCATCTCTCAGAAAGAGATTGCGCTATACGAACACCACATCTCCTGCCACATGACATCGTTCAAGTCGTTGTACAAGGACGCAAAGGTGAAACCCATCCACCACGCCACCTTGCACTATGGCGATGTTCTCTGGGGGTTCGGGCCTGCACAAACACACAGCGCGGCATTTTACGAGCGGCACATCCACGCTATGCAGAGTGAGAACCATAACATGAAGCTTGGTTTGTCATTTGCTTCCAGATCTAACCTGAGCTCCAACTTATTTCTGTTTCAACCAGGTGAACTTGAATTAACTTTCATGCATAGCTCCACAAGGGAGGCAAATTTACGCTCACTACTTGAAGATGACAGTGACGTGCGCTCACGTGTTAGTGACCTCGTCGGAGTATACAACAGTATTCTTGCCGAAGATGTCCATGGGACGTGCTTGGCCCATATGATAGACACAGTGCATTTCACACAGCAAACAGCAGACATTGCATATGATAGAAATAGTCTGCGTGAATCAAACCTACCTGATGCCATCCTAGCTGTGTTCAGACAATTTTTACATTGCAAGTACCCAGGACACGGGGACAAAGACACTGCAGATGATTCTTCTGTTTCATCTCCCAAAGCTAAGGTCCTAGATAAGTTCTCCCTCCGCGGTGTTCAATACTCCACAGCAAGTCGTCGAGCATGTGACAGCCATGTTTTTTTCCGATCTCCCCAACCCCAATCACGGTCAGAGACGTCTCCCAACCCAGAGCCTGGCCAGATAATACATGTCTTCCTTGATCCATGCAATCACGATCACGCTCCATGCTGTTCTGATCAACGCAACCATACCTCTGTCTACGTCTGTGTGCAACCCTACGCTTCTCTTCAACCACGTCCAGAGCCCAAGCTGAGAAACATAGACCAAACATACAGACGATTTGGTTTTTCCGGTGGTTTTTTGTACAGGAACGAGTTTTCACTGCCCATTATCGTTGAGCTGTCAAGCATTATCTCTCACGTTGCGATAACACCTCTCAAAATCTGTGGACATAAAGTGCTGCATATTCTTCCCATGGACAGAGTACGTTTTTGAACAGATTTATGTGGTCATGGGACTGATATTTTCAACCGTTAGCTCATGCAGACACCCTTAACGGAAGATATTGAAGTAGACGACCAAACTGGCCTGTGAAGACTCCATCAGGTGAGTGTCCTTAGCTGACCTAGGTCTGTCCCTTCTCAAGTGAGGTCACCCATTCATTGTCCCTTACGCTGCTCAGCGAATAAGTACCAGCATTGTGGCCACTCACCCAGTCAGTTCACAACTCACCAGTATGAACATCAAAGGTGAGCGAAGATGTGACTTACTTGAAGCTGGTGAAGAATTAGGGCTTAAGAAAGCAGGAGGAGTGTTTGGAAAGACGACAGATTAGAGGAAGTCTTCAGCCTGACATAGATACAGAGACAATGTTGACATTAAGGTGGTTTGAAAGTAAGGGATTTGTCAGTCACAATTTTGGGCAAGACATTTGGTTGATCCACCAAACTAAGCTACACGAGTAGTGAAATGCTGTGCGGAAACTGAAACGGCAATGTGACACCTCGCGACCAATCATTTGATTTTTGGATGCTCAGACTCGGAATTCCTCCGCTGGTCTTCCTGGTCGTCCTTTTCAGAAGAAAATTGCATATACCAGCATATTAGAGGTTTGACTATCTAATACAAATATTGAGGCAACAGAACGCGGACTCGTGGCTGTCCGCAAAGAAACATTTGTTTTTTGAATCTCCGTGATCTTATTAATATCTGACCTAATGTTCCATCTCACGTCGTGTAGCTAGTCATGTGCCAGTTCCCTTCCCACCATCATCACCACCTCACCGCCAACCCTCCAGGCTCCACATCCACACACTCTGCCACTACTGTCGTCATTTTACCTCTCCTCTTCTTATAGGTCTCTTTCTTCGTGAGGTTTGGATCTTGTCACTCTCTCCTCATGGCACCCTTAACGAGCAACCTTGATGTGCAGTCTGGGTTGCTCACTGGGACATGTTTGTTGCCCCTTCCTCCTCGCCTTTTGTATGGTATCCTCAAATTTCAAGCTCTCCAGGCTTTTCCTGTGCTGCTTTTTTTTTTTTCATTATTTCCGTATGACACCCATCATGAGCAACCTTTGCGCGCCACCTTGGTGACCTTGGTGGGAGTACTCATGACTTCACTTCTCACCTGGCGGCAAATTTGATCTGTCTGACACTAGTCGAGGCCTGCCTTTGGTTTCCTCTTCTATTGCATTCAGGTGAGTGTCCATTTATATTTTAAGTATGGTGTCTGCTGTCACCATTCTCTCTGCATCTGACCTAGCTTACGATTGTCCAGACTAGAGGTCGTGGAGTGATGTTCTTACCTTTTTCCTCCACTGTCGCTCTCTGACAACCTTAGGCCACTCCCTCCTCCCGTAATCGTGGAGTCGCAGTGGGGTGAGCCGCGTTCGGAAGCCATTGGCACCGGCACGCGCGTTGCTGGGTCGGTATCATTGTGGCCGGTCCTGCTGCCTTTGTTGGCAAACCGTTAGTACTTGCCGTCTTATAGGCGGTCAATCCTGACTTGACGCCTGTGGGTGGTCAAGTTGGAGAAGAGGAAAGCGGGGCAGGGTGGGAGTGGCAAACCTGTCATTCGTCAAATCCTGGCCATGGAGGGATGCTGTGGCTGCACGTTGAGGTAAGTCCCACACCTCGTTTCTAGTCACTATCAACCTCTCTTACTTTGGACAACACTCATGGAAGTATACGGGGCACCCAAGGCGTTCAGAAAGATGTCTAGTAGACATGGGAGTTCTTTTCCTGAACGATAATTGCTTACCCAGACCACGCTTTCTTGTGCTGATGGACAATGGAAACTACACAAATAGTTTCAGCAAATTTATTCTTCATGGGCCTTCACTCTCACTTCAGCTTACCGCACGTTGCTTCCCATTGTCCAGATCTGTGTTGGTGGAGCCTGACCTTACACGGCTTCACACGTGGTCACTTTGGACACGAGCAAACGTGAATTGACGCAGCACTGGCACGCACGTCCTCCCATACCACCTGTCACTTTACGCTTACCCATTCCACCCACAGGAATTGATGTCATCTCACATATGGGTCTCCTCAATTCAGAAATGGAGAGGGTATGGTTTATCTGGAATTTCATGGAAGGGTGCGTCTCATCCCTTTGCCTATTGGACAAACCCAGTTGTGGTACCAGGAATAAGGCCCATCATTCAACTAGTTAGAAGCCCAAAATAAAGGTGCCCTCCAAAAAACGAAAACGCTCACAGTGCTCAGTTACCCTTTGCCACCACCCTGCCACTATGTCCCCTCTCACTGTTATTCTGGGCCTTTCATTTGAATATTTTTTCACCTTCTCCTCACGGCACCCTTTACGAGCAACCTTGACACACCGTCTGGGTTGCTTGGTGGGACGTGTTTGTTGCCCCTCACTTGTTCCCTTTTGCGTGGTGTCTACAGTCTTTAAGCTTTTCCCATCTTTCCTAATTCTTTCTGCTTGACACCCTTCACAAGCAACCTTGACAAGTGCTGGTGGCTTCACCTCCCACCTGGCAGCACTTTTGATTCATCTAACATTAGTTGTAGACTTTCGCAGGCTTGCTTTGGTTTCGTTTTCTATTACTTTTAGGTGAGTGTTTATATCTTATCTTTCAATATGGTCTCTGCGCTCACGACTGTCCAGACCGGAGGTTGTGAAGTGATGCTGCTACCCTCTTCTTCCGCCATCGCCCTCTGACGACATTAGGCCACTTCAGTCCTACCGACGTCGCAGAGTCGCTGTGGGGTGAGTTGTGTTTGGAAGCTTTTGGAACCGAGGTGCACGTTGCTGGGTCAAGTGTCACCATGGCTGTTCCTGCTGCTCTGAATGGGCTACCGTTAGTACTTGCTGTCTTAGAGATGGTCAATGCTGACTTGTCATGTCATGGAACAGGAACCTGAGGCAGGGCAGCACTCTAGGCCACAGCTCCTTATAGGTCTAATGCTATGCGTAGATCCTCCATGGCATGTAAGTGTTGCTTTACCAATCCTAGTTCTCACTGTGCGTCAGAAGGAAATGAAATTGTGCAAGGGATCATGGAATTGCAATGCGCAATCTATCACAGAGTCTCTGCTGTTGCCTTGGACTCCCATCACGATTGTCTTGAAGTCTGCTTTCGATATTTGAAGTTTAGACGTACACATGATTCATGAATCTACTTTGTTTGCACGGCAGTATTTTCATGTTTCGATCCAATCATGTCGGATGCTCTTGCTTGTGGTGTTGCGAATTCTAGATGGTAGGACATGCAGTGATCGTCTGTGAGTGTGTGTCCTTACCTGATCATTGCATATCATTATGAGCTGATGTCTATGAGCCTCAATCTTATTTACACGAGTGCAACTTTGGGCCATGAGGTTGTCCATCATCCGACTGAGATGAACCTAGCAGGACTCTGGCAAGGAACATGCCGTAGTGACCCCGGACAGTTGATGTCACCTGAGATGGTTTTCATGGTCACGAGCATCGCAATTTGCTGCTACGGCACTAACCTATAATGATGCTAAAATGGACCCTGACTCAAACCTGATCAGGTACATATGATGTCATGATTGCTGCGACTCCACAATTGCGAACGACAATAGCATTGTGCCATCGTGATATGGGCACTTGGGCACCATAGGCGCGAAAGCCGCCTGACCCTTACCTTGGGTCCTCAAGTCATCTTGTTCGAGATGGCAATGTTGCAGAGCTTATTGTCCGACAGTCGTCTTGGACTAGACAGTCACGGCATTTACTGTAAAGGGTGTGCAGTGTTGTCGATGTGCCTTACAAGTGTCTTCTACCTATCTTTGGCCTCCATTCGCTAACTGACTTGACTCAGACAATGGTTATTAACTGTCGCACATTGCGTAATGTCCCTCTCACCTGGTTCCCCACAACCCAGCTTCAGTGTGCTAGATAGGGCTGATTCCCATTTTCTCCTGCTATCTAGCTATTATTACAGTAATTTAGTATTACTAGATTCTGATAATAAAGTGCTTTCCAATATATATATATATATATTGTCTGTGCTCTTGTTGTACCGTATGTACATAAATCATCATCATCAGTGTTGCTTTCCGCCCCATCCCATCCCAACTCTATCCCTATCTCATCACATGAGCCATTACTTGTTGAAGAAGACTATTCAAAAGCATCACGATTCCATCAATGCGCTAGCGTTTTCCCCTGATAGGTTGCTTTTTGCAAGTGCAGCCAATGATGGCCTCATTATCATTTTTCAGGGGAATGGTAGCGGCCAGGAAGTTTGTCGATTTCGGGTGAAAGCTCCAGTAACAGCATTACTTTGGCATTCCCGTTTTGGCAACACACTGGTAGCTGGTGACACAAGCGGTGATGTACATATACATACCATATGTCTCAATGCCTCGACCCATGTAAGTGTTAATTAAAAACGGGCTTGGTCTAGTTGAGTGATCTTTCTACAGGAAAATACATACTATCATACCATCAACTGTGTGCCTGGTCCTGTTCATTGCGTCACGGAGAATGGCATCTGGGTAGCTATTGGCTTGGGGAAGGTCATTCAGTTGGTTAAGCAAGCGACAATTGGTGCTGTCTTTCGACTGCCAGGAAACGATGCTAACCCAAGCAACCTACAGCTACTTGGGAAAGCACTCGAGTTCTTCCAGACCCCCCCAAGTTTCCAGAGTTAGAAGGAGAGCTCCCGGAACCCATGCCACGTTCCCTCCACTTCTTGGGTGCTGGTGATGTTCTCCTGGTAACATACATGGACCATGGTGTGATGTGAGCTTCGTCCATCTAGATCTGCTAGCTACATGATGCTATAACTAATGATCGGTAGTGCATGGAACCTGAAGACCCTCGAAATCAAGTGGCATATCTGCCCTCGTTCATGTAAAATGTGCGATTGAATTTTATCACCACCCCTCTCTCTTATCAGTTGTATAGAGGCTGTTCTGCTGTATCTCACAACGAGAAGACCCTTGCAGTGACCAATCTTTATGACAGGATAGATTGGTATTCTCTTGATTCGAACCACTTTATGCATGTCTCCTATCAGCACACGACAACCCGCATAAGCCCTGAAAGTGTTATTCTTCCCATCACCTTCATTCATGGGAACAGCATGGTGTTGTCTGGCACATCATATGGATGTGCTTGTATCACTTCAGGATTGGGCAGTGGGCACTGGTGGAGACACTTCGACATGAGTGTGAGTAATTCATCTCTCGAACAGAAGCTGAGATCAGGAGCTTTTTCAACAGCAGAAGATATAGTACAAGCTTTGGTGTGTGCTGTTGTACAGATGTATGCTTGTAACGCTGATCCTATCTGACCTTATTTGTCGCTCAGGCATACACCAGCATGGGAGATACACACCAAATTGTGACAGGTGTTGCTGACAAGGGCACCGACACGGTCATTCAGTATTGGGTCCAACAGGGTGCCTCGAAAAAAACGCTAAAATCAAGCTCACTTTTGAGGAATCAAGGATGGGCTTTTCTTGCCATGTATGTGAGAAAATGATGATGTCATTGTACTGCACAATGCAGAGTAACTAATGAGTTTGACAGAAGCAAACTTCAACTATTATCATTATTACGTGCGACCTAGCAATCCTGTTAGCTGCGCTTCAATGGGAGTGCCCAGAGATTGGTCTAGATTTACAAAAACTGACTCATGTGAGGTTGGTCGAATTATAGCTTAGTCAGGAGGCTGGAGAAGATTAAAATAGAAAAGAAATGCGCCACAAATGCCATGGCGTTGACCACTTCCTACCGAGGCTGCACGTTTAATGTATCACTACCAAGTATGTGATTAATCTTTCACATTGAAGTCACGAGACTGCTACATAAGATGACGTGTTGGTAGCCCTGACTTGTTGCAAAAGCGAAAGCATTCAGGTGAACACTTATTGCTACGAAAGGCAGTAGCCACCACATCAAACTCCGTGAACTTACATGTAAGCCCAAGACCACAACAATGATGACCCTGCCTGTAGGAAAGCACGACTCACAAGAAGCCATTATCCTCAATATAATAAGTAACGAGAAAATCAGCAAAGCCAGTCCCGCTGAAAAAGAGGAAGATTAACAGTCATTGAAATGAAAATTCATCACCACCAAGTAGCTCAGTAGCCACCAGTCACAGCGTCAAACTCCGTGGCACTTATGTGTCAGCCAAAAAACGGGACAAAGATAACTACCACTCAATGGGCAGAGAAGCAACCTTGGCCATTCTTCTTGGGACAGCCTGCGACGATGAAGAAGATGTGGCACGCAGAAAAACAGAGCCGCTGAAGGAAAGGAAAACACAGGCTGACGACGACGATGCCAAAGTCCGAACTCTGCTCTTGTCCCCCTCTAGAGCAATTATGTCATAGTTCATAGTGCAGATTCCTCTGAACACTGCCGCACAGTTAGCCAGTTGCCTCACACTGGCCTGTCCACATCAAGTGTCGCATCCACCGTCGTTTCCATCCCACTGGACCGCTGACTCACAGCAATAGGAAGCAGAGAGTCAATAAGACCTGACTCAATGCCACCTTTCCAAGTTCTGACCTGAACGGACATCTTGCTCACCAATCTCAAATGGAGTGGTTGAGCAACACATCAATTTTGCAAGAGTTGGGAGAGAAGTGAGATGCGCAATGATGCCGCCTGGGCCGGTCAAGTTGGTGTCTGCTGGTCGGTGTCTGATGCGAGAATGGGCAGCACTGCCCGTAAGGGGATGATTGAGTGCAGATGTTTCTCACCATTTAAAGACAAGCTTACCAAGTCGTAGCTCCGAGAAGTGACAAAACATATCACATCATGATAACCATTGAGATTCCCAAGCCAATAACCGAGACCGCAGCCTGGAAGCATGAGCACAACTTCGTGAACACGACGACCAGATGGGACAATTATCCCACTGCAGACAATCAAATGGTCTGTGGTATCTGATAAAAGAGAAAGAGCGACACGGACGGTGTAGACATACGCAAGTCATGCCACCGCGTTGTTATTATTTCTTAGTCAGCTCAGATCTCATGCCGGGCGCTCGTCATTCTCCGTGTAATTTAAACTCCGATTTTTTCTGTAAAGATTCGGAGGAACTAGGGATTGTCACATGTCACATGTAACATCTCACATGACACCTTCTTCCTCAGCCACTTCAGTGTCTACCACATTGGCATCCCACGGCAGGTGGGAATCACCTTGCTTTGCAAGGTCTTTAGAATCTCACAATTACATAACTTTTTGGCAGATTGTAAACATAGCCAAAGTGAATCTGGATTATTCATCATTGCATGACACATTGTGTCATGTGTTCAACACTTGACCGGCTTGACCTGTTACATGTTACCAGTCTTGGCCACACAGTGTATGTTGTAAGTTCTTGCCCGTAGTCTCACCCATTGTACAGTAAACATCACCTTGCTTTGCAAGGTCTTTACAATCTCACAATTATGTAAAATTTCTGCAGATCGTAAACATAACCAAAGTGAATCTGGCTTATTCATCATTGCATGACACTCTGCGTAACCACGCTCCCATATCCGCCGAAACATCTGACCTGTTGACCAGTCTTGACCACACAGTGTACGTTGTAAGGGATGTCATTCTTGCCTGTAGTCTCATCCGTTGTACAGTAAACATAGGCTCGTGACCAGCCTGGATGATAGTCAATATGTATATCGACGGGTACCCTCATATACAGACGGTCACCGGTCTACAGTAAACATAGGTAAATTGAATCTAGATTGTATTATCATCGTGTCTTGGCTTACTGTGTTGCTTCGTTTGCATGCACCTCGCGCTGCACCATGCCCTATCCTCCTCTGCCTGTTGCGCACAAGCTGAATGCATGGGAGGAAGACACGGCCCACCCCTCCTCCCCATGCCCTCCGCTCAGGCCCCTCCGCTCCTCTGCAGGCCATGCCTCGCCCCACCCTCAGCACGCAAGCTGGGGCATGCAAGGGTCAGTACGCCCCCTCCCTCTGCTTGAGCAGTGTTGCCACCCAACCCCCGCCTCTCCCGCACACCTCCCCTCTTTTGTGTGTATGCAAGGACACTGGACGCTGGAGGGGCAGTGTGCGCGCAAGCAGGGAGGGAAGGCAGGGGCAGGGTTGGCGTGTGCCCATTGAGGGGGAGAGCTGGGTGGAATGCAACATAGGCAGTCGAGGATGAGCGGGGCAGTGCCCCGCTCATCCTCAACCAGGCTCAGGAGTGGCTCGGTAGTGAAACTGGTACCCGCACCCACACCCGCACTGGGCCGTGGCACGGGAACCCCGGCAGCGGAGGGTGAGCAAGCAGGGTGCAGCGGCAACGTGGGTGGGCGGGGGTGAACAAGCAGTGCAGCGTGCAAGATGTTCGGTCCCTACTGTAACTTACAAATCCAATCGTTCACTTTAAAGCAGCCAACCCTGGAAAAGCAAGGTCGTAGTTGATAAAATCGACCACTAGTGGATAAGTAGGGTTGTCATTTCTCGACTTATGTCCAATATATCGATAACTAAGTTGACTTATTGTTATCATAAGCTAGTTTTAAATAACAAGACTTGAATAATGAGAAATTAGTCCCTTACTAAGAGGGCTCCAGTTATTTTTGAAAGTATTTAAAATAACGTTGTTATTTTGGCCCTGGTATGATAGCACAATCTAATTTAAAAAATTTCGGAAATAACCAGAGCTCTTTTAAGCAAGGGATTGATTTCTAATTGTTCAAATATTCTTATTTAAGATTAGCTCACAATAAAAATAAAGTCACTTAGTTGTTGATATATTGAACATAAGTCGAGAAATATCAACTCCACTTATCCATTCCTGCCCGCTGTGTCCCCCACTTCTGGTACACCGCCTTTTCCCACCCTCTTCTAGGCCACTCGTGCCTTTCCTCACGTTTCCCACACAACGCCCTTCACGAGCAACCTTGATGTGCCGTCTGGTTGTTTCGGTGGAGTGTTCGTGGAGCCACATGTGGACCTCTGACACAGAACTGGTGTCTACCACCCTTTCCTCACCCTTCCTACACGACGCTCTTCACAAGCAACCTTGACGTGCCATCTGGTTGCCTCGGTAGAGTGTTCGTTGTTCCTTTCCCCTATTTCGTGTTGACATTCGTCAAGCGGTTCAAGGTGTAGTCTTCCTCTCATCATCTCTCCACGAGAACCTTAACACGTCATCTGAAAGTCTTGATTGAGGTGTTCGTTCCCCACCCCCTCTCCTCCGTTTTCTACCACCGATTATCATCACTGACTTGAAGGCCTGTTCGGGAGAGCAGTCTCTGATAGGCATGCGAGAAGTGACAAGGAACCTGGTGAAAATATCGTTGCGTTATTGAAGATTTGGACTTGGCATGTCTCGCGTCACTCACTGATGCTGTGAAGAAGGGGGCTTATGTGTCCCATACCTGCGCCTGCCAAGCACCAGTACTGGATCGAATGCCCCCGGCGAAGATGTGCCCCCGCTATGTGGGCCTCTTGTAGCTGGGGGAAGGCCCTTTCAGGTCTGTAGCTGGGTCCCCACGCACTGGTCCCTTGATTGCCCTAAGGGCAACCCTCAGGTGGCCTCCATCGCTTGCCTAGTGCCGGTGGGAGACCTGATCCCTGCTGCAGACGGTGGAGCGGTCATATGAGCAGGCAGGTAAGGGGAGTGCCAACAGGGTATCGGGTAGGGGCACTGGGCCTACGGTCGCTCAAGGTCTCTGATCCGGGTGACCGTTTCCTGACGGTCAGGGAGAAGGCACGTTCGAAGGGATGGCTGGTCTATCGACATCACGAATATTAAGGTACACACTTTTGTACTTTGATGGGGAAGGGACGATTAACGTTATTTCTAGATTGCTTGTATATCTTGCCTGGTCGATGTCTAAATCCAACTTGGTTACTGGTCTTGTGAAAGTGGCGTGAAGTAGGGTTACTTTTAGAAATGTCAACGAGTTCTGACCATATGAGTTAATCACAAGTTTGAGCCATCACGTGACAAGTACTCAGTGGCCGCAAGTTTGCGCATCTGTACTCCTATGCGGGTACAGTCCCTCTTCTCCAGAGCGTGAGTACTCGTTGTAATACACCTTTCGAACCCAGTTTCCATTACCCTATTGAGTCTATTCTTAACCTTTGTCATAGCATCTCTCAGACTTGGGTTGTTACACATCCCAGCAAAAAGCGGGCCATTCATGTCCTTGCTAGCACTGGAGGAGCAAGAGTTCCCCTCTCTACCTCAAGCACATTGCAGAGCTCAATAGTCCAAGCGATAGTGCCTCGCAAGTGGACCAGGTGTGCCGACGGAAGCAAAGTTTGAAGCAACCCCACGAAGACGATGACCCCACCAACCCATCACTTTCAAGACAAACTCCATGGGTTTATTTATTCCCACACTACAGTACATTTATTCTAATGGTCCTTCTGTTCTTTTTATGTTTACTATCTAGGTCGCACGCGTTGCGACTGCCAGTCCTTTGAGAAGGCAAAAGCACAGCGGACGAAGAAGGAAAGCTTGTCAGAGTCGAGACGGACGACGGACGAGCGCACGTCAACTACCTTTTCAAATGCAGGTGGTGCGTTGTTCGTTTGAACCACTATGGAAATAATAGCTGATGTGTTCCCAGGTGTGGGTAGACCATTTCTCATCATGCTGGGTCCACCACCATCAGCAACCTCGTCAAACATGTCAAGCTTTGCGTCGTAGGAGAAGAAACGGAGAGAGAAAGGTGACAGATGTGAGGGGCTGTTTTGGCCTCGTTTTGGCAGTAGAGCCTGGCTTTTGGTGCGCGAGAACTACTTATTGCTCATTTTCCCAGGCTAAGCATCCTCTCTCACATCACCCATCACTCGTCAATGCGTTTCCCTTACACTCTACACTCCATTGCCAGCCACACTCTTATTCCTCTCCAATCATCACCATGTCACTTCAAATTAACTGGAACACACTCTACAGCCCCCAGTTGAAAAAACAGGAGGAAGTGGAGAAGCGGATACTGGACTATTGTATCAGGGAGGGGTTGTATGAGCAAGGCGTCGCAATTGTGGACGTTACGTATGTTCTACACTCCATTTACTGCATCCCAGTGCTGACGATAGCTAACAGCAATACGGGATGGCATGGTGAAAGCAGCAGTGCAGATTTGGGCGGACATATTACCGTCCACTTTCTCAGGGAGGATGGACGGTGTGTCACTATGGGCCACATCTACCGCACAGACGAAGCATATGCTTCTTAAAATCTGGGCAGGACAAAGTTGGAAATGGATTTCTAGTTGCTGTTCATACTACATTTAACTTCTCAAATATTTTAGACTCGGTAACTTGGATACACTCGGCCAAAACACACCCCTCCCGCCCTCTTCATCACGTTACGACTACCGTTACTGCTGTTGCTCACTCTCCACGCCTTACCGTGCACCACAGGCCATCGCCAAGATGCCAGGACACTATGACGCATGCCAAATCGCGACTCCACGACACGATGCACTTTTGTTGGTGGGGAGACCAGCAGCGGAATTCTGGGTGCCACCGTTGGGATATCATGCGGAGTAACATCCGAGCACACATTCTACCATCTTTACTGACTTCTTTCTAGATACCATATCGTCTCATCAATGGTGCAACACCGTGGAGTCCCCTCTTTGACCAGACCAGCCGCAAGTGCATGTTGATCATTTTGCACACATTTTGGGTTGGCCTTCGACTGTCTATGCAATTCCCTACTCTTATTACAATCCTCAGGGAGGCTGGGACTCTTCTAATTCCAGTTACAACCCACGAGGAGAGTCGTCTTTGCAACATCGCCCCATTACCGACAGCTGGCATTACCCTGATGCCCTTCATTTAGCGTACATACCACTCTACATCCCCTCGATCCCCAAGTTCAAGTATTTAAGATGATTATATCTGCGCAGAAGACTCACGCAACAACTGGCCAGAATACGATCCTTTGCCAAGGCAGTGCAATATCGAAACTTAGCGCATGTTCCTTTCTAATGTGTCCCTTTCTGACTCTGATTGAGTTTAGCGCCTGCACTTGATGTTCCGATGTTCCGACTCTGAAGGGCTGAAGCTTGACCTCTATTGTTCACCCTCGGTATATTTCCACTGATTTACTTCTCCCCTTTGGTTGTAGACACGAGTTCCTCTGTTTATAAATACATCTCTGTTGAACATAATATTTGGCAAGTGCAAATTGAGTGGACATCGCAACTTGTTTGAGATATCATCTTTCTGTGTTCTCTATGTCTCTATATAAACTGTTCCTTGTTAGTTATCTCCCTCCGTTCCATAAATAGATTTGGATCCTATTCCTGCCTGTTCTGATCATGCCTTGAGTGTTTCTCGACAGCTCTCTGGTGCTAAGTCTGCTTTTGTTGGATGGTGAGGTAATGTCGTGAATGTTGTGAATTGCGAGTCGAGATTTTGATGTCGTGAGTCTGAGTCATTGACTAACAATGTTCTGACATCGGATATCAGGCTGAATGTATCCTTATTGAACTCTTAGAATGAATAGGAATTATATTCAAAATAAGTTCTGCTACTGTATATCACTTCTCTGGACTCATGGTCCGATGTTGCGAGGTATGCATGCATCACCTGATCATTATTTTTGAATTGTTTTGGACGCGACGGATCCGTCATGGTATAAGTTTTGTTGGATCAGTGAATGATAAGTAGTTCTTATAAAGCATTAGAATGTGCTCCAGCTCTTGGGATGCCACCTCTTATCTCTCGGTGTAGGAGCTTTGTGCAATTTGGGTGCTAACACATACCACAGAAGGACATCATAGAAAACGCATTGTCTCACAAGTCGTATATTTACTTGTTGCTCATACATTCTCCATTACTACATATTCTTTATGCCAACATCTTCTTGTGGTACGAATCCATCCCTCGCAGCATTGTCGCCATTTTCGCTATGCAAACTCTCTGTACTATGGTCTCTGTTGTGTGATGAAGGTTTAAATGTGCAATATCAGTCTCATTAATAACTTCAATGTATCTCTAAAAGGGCCTGAAGGGCCCGTCCGCAATGCTAGTACAATATATAAAAGATACAGCACCATGTGAATTTCGTTGCTGACACACATTTTTTCTCAGACGTACATCATGTGTGGCATTGTTTTGTCGCAGACTGGCACATATTTTCGCCCTTTGAATTTTTGCACCCGTTGCTTCCCTCTTCAGCATTTCCACTTATAAGTGTCGTGTTGCACATAGGGCCCGAAGGGCCTTCCCGCAATGCTAGTTAAAGTAGAGAATGAAAAGAAATGCGCCAAATTTAAAATGTGCTGCTGTTGACCACTTCCTACCAAGGCTGCACATTTTAATGTATTACTACCAAGTATGTGATTAATCTTTCGCATTGAAGTCACGACAACGTAAGCTCAAGTACTTTGCTTCATTGGTAAACTGTTATCCAAGCACTTCAGCATATCAGACAGGAGCTCTATCTAGACATCAACGTCTGGAAGTTTTTGCCAATCTATAGCCAAATACTCCACCCAAACCCAAAGGATGAGACCTCAGTTGGGCAGGGCAGGGTGCTCAACAGTCAAAGTACGGTGGCACTGCCGATGGGCCAGTTAACTGGCAGGAGATTGGCTATGGATTCGGAGCCGAAGCCAGCTACTTGTGGTAAGCCAAGACATGGTCTAGCCATTTGTTCCACTCTTGTGGTACAATGGAAAGATCATAGGAAATATATCAAGTCAATGACTCTAGTCTGTTCAAAGACTGGATGGGGGCCCTAGAAATGGTGTGCCAACTACGTGGATTGTCAAAATTATGGACTTGAATGGGTCATAGAGAAGAAGAAATCCCAAGAGAACTTCAGCCCTTATCGCCAGCCCGGTAACTTAGTTCAAGTTAGGGTACTACAACACTGTGTGAGCTCGGGTCGTGATCAGAACCGGATTATGAGGAGCTCAGAGCAACGACAGCCTCCCCATTCATCGAATACACCCGCTATAGTCCGAGCCTGATTCATGCCCACTGGAATGTGTGTACGTGTCAATGATGCCACGCTGTTGAGTGCAGAGACTGTGTGTGACTGCAGTTGCTTAATATTCGGGTGAACACCTCTATTGCTATGAAAGGCAGAAGCCACCACAACAAACTCTGTGAACTTATGTGTATGGTTAAGACCACAACAATGATGACCCTGCCTATAGGAAAACACGACTCACGAGCAGCCATTATCCTCAGGATAATAAGTGATGGGAACATCAGCAAAGCCAGTGCCACCGAAAAAGAAGAAGATCAACACAGTCGTTGCGATGAAATCCATCACCATTGAGTAACTCAGTAGCAACCAGCCTTATGTGTCAGCCAAAAACAAGTCAACGATAACGACCACCCATCTGGTGGAGAGGTAACCTCTGCCATTCTTCTCGAGATGGCCTGCGACGACGAAGAAGATGTGGCACACAGAAAGCCAGGGCCGCCGAAGGAAAGGAAAGCACAGGACGTCGACGATGACGTCAAAGTCCGAACTCCGCTCTTGTCCCACCCTAGAGCAATCATAGTTGATGATAGTGCCGATTGCCATCAGCCAATCGCATCACTCCAGCCCACGTGCGCTGGCCTGTCCACATCAAATGTCGCATCCACTGTCGCTTCCGTCCCACTGGACCGCTGACTTACAGCAATAGGCAGTCAATGAGACCTGACTCAACGCCACCTTTCCAAGTTCTGACCTGAACGGACGCCTTGCTCACCAATTCCAAATGGAGTGGTTGAGCGGCACTTTGTTTCACAAGAGTTGGGAGGGAAGTGAGAGGCTCAATGACACCGCCGGTCAAGTCAGTGTCTGATGTGAGAATGGGTAGCACTGCCCATGAGGGGATGTTTGGGTGCAGATGTTTCTCACCATTTAAAGACAAGCTTACCAAGTCGTAGCTCCGAGAAGTGATAAAATATATTGCATCATGATAACCATTGAGATTCCCAAGCCAATAACCGAGACTGCAGCCTGGAAGCATGAGCACAACTTTGTGAACACAACGACCAGATGAGACAATTATCCCACTGCAGACGATCAAATGGTCTGTGGTATCTGGTAAAAGAGAAAGAGCAACATGGACAATGTAGACATAATGCGAGTCACACCACTGCGATGTTATAATTTCTTAGTCAGCTTAGTCAGCTCCAACAGAGTGACGAAACAGGGACCGTATAAGCAAAACTATCAATCTTGCTGACTCTCACCGGTCCGTCCTCACCCACACTCCTGCTCTCTTCATCACTACCACGCCAGTGCCACACTGTAATGTGGTTGAACCAGCTCTACAACACTCAGTGCCCTCTCCTCACGGCACCCTTTACGAGTAACCTTGACACGCCATCTGGGTTGCTCGCTGGGACGTGTTTGTTGCCCCTTCCCCCCGTCTTTTGTATGGTGCCCTCAAATTTCAAGCTCTTCAGGCATTTCCCGTTTTTTTCGTTCTTTCCGTACGACACCCGTCATGAGCGACCTTTGCGTGCCGCCTTGGTGACCTCAGTGGGAGTGCTCATGACTTCACTTCCCACCTGACGGCAATTTTGATCTGTTTCAGGTTGACACTAGTCGAAGATTCGCAGGCCTACCTTTGGTTTGGTTTTGTATTGCTTCAGGTGAGCATTCATTTATATTTTTATTTTCAATATAGTCTTTGCTGTCACCATTCTCTCTGCATCTGACCTGGCTTACGACTGTCCAGACTAGAGGTCGTGGAGTGATGTTCCTACCCTTTTCCTCTGCTGTCGCTCTCTGACAACCTTAGGCCGCTCCCTCCTCCCATAATCACGGAGTTGCAGTGGGGTGAGCCGCATTCGGAAGCCATTGGCACTGGCACATGTGTTGCTGGGTCGGTATCATTGCGGCCAGTCCTGCTGCCTTTTCTTGGCAAACTGTTAGTACTCGCCATCTTATAGGCAGTCAATCCTGACTTGACGCCTGTGGGTGGTTAAGTTGGAGAAGAGGAAAGTGGGGCAGGGCGGGAGTGGCAAACCTGTCATTCATCGAATCCTGGCAGTGGAGGGACGCTGTGGCTGCACGTTGAGGTAAGTGCCGCAACCTCATTCTACTTCCTATTTAACCTCTCTCTTCATCAGTCAGCCACCATCTACCAGGCTGGAGTCCATGGAACAACACTCCAACCTCCTCCTCCGCTGTTGCCCTTTGACGACCTTAGGCCGCTCCCTCCTCCCGTAATCACGGAGTCGCAGTGGGGTGAGCCACGTTTGGAAGCCATTGGCACCGGCGCGTGCATTGCTGGGTCGGTATCATTGCGGCCGGTCCTGTTGCCTTTGTTGGCAAACTGTTAGTACTCGCCGTCTTATAGGCAGTCAATCCCGACTTGACGCCTGTGGGTGGTCAAGTTGGAGAAGAGGAAAGCGGGGCAGGGCGGGAGTGGCAAACCTGTCATTCGTCAAATCCTGGCCATAGAGAGACACTGTAGCTGCACGTTGAGGTAAGTGCCACGACCTCGTTTCTAATTACTACTAACCCCTCTCTTCATCAGGCCGTCGCCATCTACAGGCCGGAGTCTGCCGTCGCCCTCTGACGACCTTAGGCCACCCCACTCTTGCCACCGTCGCAGATTCGCAGTGGGGTGAGCTGCGTTTAGGGCCTTTGGCACCAAGGCGCGTGTTGCTGGGTCAAGTGTCACCGTGATCGGTCCTGCTGCCCTTGTGAGCAACCATTAGTACTCGCCGTCTTGGAGATGGTCAATCCTGACTTGCCATGTCGCGGAAGAGGAATGCAGGGCAGGGCAGGAGGGAGTATAAGACACTGCCCTTGGGTCTAATGCTACGAGTGGACACTCCATGATGTGTGAGTTTTGATTTACCGATCCCAGTTCACTTCAGTGCGCCAAAAGGAAATGAAATCTTGCAAGGCAGCTCGGAGTTGCAATGCACGAGTTATCACAGAGTCTCTTCCACTGACTTTGACTCTCATCCGATTGTCTTCACAACAGCTTTCAATATTTGAAGTGCAGGAAGACCATATCTCGTCACTCTGGATCCGACACCATCAGCATTCTCATCAACCATGCATTGCAGGAGACCACGTTTGACCTCAGCTGCAACTTATGAACACACACTCTTCCAGTTCCATGTACAAAGGCAAGAGAGTGCGGACTCTCGCTCTCTGCTGAATCACTGATCTTCGTCAGCGTAACGACATGGTTGGGCACCCTGAGTTCCTTGACATCACCAAGATGCTTTCCTAGCCTGAAATGTTGAAGAAAAATGAGCTCAATGTTTGTACTGAGTAATCATCATGACTGCCTAGCTTGGTGTGGGCATCAATGCAGTGCCGTAGGATGGTCAACCAAAAGCTCCCCTTGGATTTCTTTTGGTGAGTTTCTCCCCCTTGGCATCTAAACTCTATGAATGATTTGGACACCTCAGGTTTTTGGGCAGCCACACTGGGTATCATCGCGCAGCAGGTGGCGCAATGCTGGAAGACTTCCAGGTCACCAATTGTGTATGTTTATGTCTTACTGTCGCTGTGCCTCAATTAACACCCATCACCATGCGTAATTCCAGCAATAAAGACGTTGGCAACATCTATCAAACAATGGCTGAAGGGAGAGGAAGTGGAGAAGGTATGTTCAGGGTTCACTGACATCACATGCGTTGTTTCCCTCATATCAGACTAGGTGATGCAGGCGAGTGATTTTTGTTTCATCCTGCTACTACTCAACACATTCCCATACTGTTCTTGCTTGTCTTTTTCCGAAAGAGGAAAAGGGTTAAACAGCTCAGGAGTTGACCACGAGTTGAAGCAACTTGCTGACGAAGGTGACAAGTACACCTAATGGCAGGTGATGAACATGATCTGACCACAATACTGACCCAGATAACTTCAGAGAGGAGGGTATCGATGATAATGACGATGAAGGGCTCAAAGGTAAGGAGTCGGTGATCGACATGCACCTAAATTGAGAGAGAGGAGAGGCTGACAAGTGCCTCATTGATGAGTGTGAAGCTCCAGCAGAACAGTGGAATCAGATGCGGTGGTACCATTGTACGTGGACTTGAAAAGTCTAGGTCTGAGTCTCAGGATGCTCCTATCATATAGTGTTCACCTCTTATCATACTGCTCACAGCTCACGTCCCCCATGGCTTTACTCAGTCACTCAACTTCGAGAGAAGGCTCTTAACTGCCTCACTCATCCTGCTGCCTGACTTCTTTGACTCCACAACCTCTGGTTTTGCATACGATTCCCGTGCTGATCTTGACTGTCCTTGGAAGCTTTTGGCATCCCCTTAATTGATTGTATGACATTGTGCTCATTGCAGTTCATAGGCTTACCTTCATCGGTCTCACCTCAAACCTAACTGAGCTTGAAAGTCCTTATCTTGGTAGAGTGTTGCAGTTTTTGATTGTGCGAGAAACTTTGTTCATTGACATTTTTGGAATAAATGTACATCTTTACATCTTCACCCACACTGTCACTGTCATCACTCCCATCCAATCACCCATGCCAATGCAGAAGATGTTAAAGTTTGTTGTATGGTATTGTATGTACTCCGCCCAGCCGCTGATATCCAGATCCGGTAGCACTATCAGAGGAAGCAATTGAGGAGGTTGAGAATTGCACTTGCAGATGTTTTGTAAGTTCCTGCATGCCCTACTAAATGTCTCCATTGTACTCACACCCTGAAACTCGACAGGGTGACTCGGCGAGAGCGGCAAAGCCAGCTGGGTTAGTCATCTGACCATCCGATTCCTCAAGGCGATGGGTATCATGTTACGACTCGACTTTTGGAGCGAGAAACTAATACTAAAATGACTTCTGGTTTGCTTTATGTGTCCTATGTTTGTTAGACTTGGACATCTCGCCCCCCTGCCATCACAGTCCACTCTCTAACCCTTCACGATCCCGTTGTCCCCATCATATTTGGGGACAAGCTGCTATCACGACATAACGATGCCTGCTGCTATGATAGCGCAACGCATGACAGGACGCAGCACACGTTGGCAGAGAGCTGACACTGCAATGTGACGATACAACACGACAGGACAGGACACAACACAACAACACAACACAACATGACAACACAACACAACATGACAACACAACACAACACAACAACACTACACAACACAACACAACAACCCAACACAACACAACATAACACAACACAACACAACACAGCACAACACAACACAGCACAACATAACACAACATGACACAACAATACGATACAACTCGAGTTGACTCAACTTGACTCGACAGCACGGTACTAGGGGCTCCCTGCTGGCCCGTAGCGTAGCCCTAATACAATTTTTTTTGGTTTGTTCTAAACCACAATTTAAGCATTGTCATCTCTACATGTTAAGACTTGTGTGTTAAGATCCTGAGTCTCAAGTCTTAATGTTGTGTTGTGATGTTGCGATGTTCATGAACATTGCGATGTTTGTGTCAAGATTTCGACATCTCAAGTCTCAATGTCTCGAGTCAGTGAGTCACGATGTTCCGATATTGGATGTCGGGCCATATATCTCCTTGATGAAATCTGAGGAGATATAAGGAATATATTGGGAATATGTTTTGCTATATGATCACAATGAATGATACGAACTAATTAACAATAAATGTGTGAAGCACATTGAAATATTATAAGTAATTATATTTTAAATATGTTCACAATATATCTGATGGCGAAACACTATCTTAATTATAGAATACATTCTAAATAATTTCACACTATTTTGTGTGTCAACATTTTATACTTATTTAAAATATCCTTCTAATAAAATCAAAATATTAATTTGTCTAACATTGGACAATGCCCACAGTGACACCTCATGCTGCTGCCCATGGCCGTAGTATGGAATTTGGAGAAGCAGCCATCAGCAACTACAATGAGGTTGACGTAGAATGACTCCTTGCACTTGGCATCGTCC